>BQNB010062037.1:3922-36236 GCA_026074375.1 Tanacetum coccineum
ATTCACTTTAGGTGAACAGTGCCCTTTAACTAGGCTCACTAAACCTAACAAAGTATCGGCTATTGCTTATGCTAACCCAAGGGAACCCAAACAAAATTAGGGATCCAACTTTCCAAACTCCCCATCTTCGTTTGTTTTCAAATGCAGGTCGTACATATCATCCTTTGGGATTTGGACTCAGGCTGTTCAAAACATATGACGGGGGATCGCTCTCGGCCTATGAATTTTGTGAAAAGGTTTATCGGGACAGTTACATTCGGGAATGACCACTTTGGTGCTATCACGGGTTATGGAGATTACGTGATTGGTGATAGTGTGATCTCCAGGGTATACTATATGGAAGGACTGGGACACAATCTGTTTTCTGTAGGATAATTTTGTGATTCTGATCTGGAAGTTGCATTCAGAAAGCATTTTTGTTATGTTCGAGATTCCGATGGTGTGGAATTAATTAAGGGCTCTCGTGGTTCTAACTTGTACACTATCTCGGTAGAAGATATGATGAAGTCCTCCCCAATCTGCTTGTTGTCCAAAGCCTCTAAGAACAAATCATGGTTATGGCATCGTCGACTAAACCACCTGAACTTCGGTACCATCAATGACCTTGCAAGAAAGGATCTCGTAAGAGGCTTGCCTAGATTGAAGTTTGAAAAAGATCATCTTTGCTCGGCATGTCAACTAGGCAATAGCAAAAAGCATACCCACAAACCCAAGCCTGAAAACACCAACTTGGAAGTTCTTAATACCCTTCATATGGATTTATGTGGACCGATGCGGGTGCAAACAATCAATGGGAAGAAATACATCTTAGTCATCGTTGATGATTATTCACTCTCCACAGGTTAACATGGGTAAGTCTTGAGATCGAAAGATGAAACCCCAATGGTCGTCATCAAATTTCTAAAGCAAATACAAGTTGGTCTCAATAAAACTGTACGATACATCCGCACCGATAATGGCACAGAATTTGTCAATAAAGATTTGACTGAATATTATGAACATGTCGGCATTTTTCACCAAAAGACAGTCCCAAGGACTCCACAGCAGAACGACGTTGTCGAAAGACGAAACCGTACTCTTGTGGAGGCTGCTCGGACGATGCTGATATTTTCCAAGGCTCCGATGTTTCTATGGGCAGAAGCTGTGGCAACTGCTTGTTATACTCAAAACCGATCCCTCATTCACACCCGTCACAACAAAACCCCATATGAGCTGGTGCATAATAAGAAGCCTGATCTTACTTTCTTTCGTGTCTTTGGTGCTCTGTGTTACCCTACTAATGATAGCGAGGATCTTGGCAAATTACAACCAACGGCTGATATTGGAATTTTTATTGGTTATGCACCAAGCAGGAAAGGTTATAGAATCTACAACAAAAGAACCCAACGCATTATGGAAACTATTCACGTTCAATTTGATGAGCTGACTGAGCAGGTGGCTCCTGTGCAACTCAGTTCAGGACCCGTTCCTACATTTCTGACGCCTGGACAGATGAGTTCAGGGCTCGTACCAAATCCGGTTCCTGCAACACCTTATGTACCCCCCACAAATACAGACCTGGAGATTTTATTCCAACCAATGTTCGATGAATACATGGAACCTCCTCGTGTTGAAAGACCGGTCTCTCCTGCTCCAGCAGTTCCAGCTCCAGTCAATTCAGCCGGCACACCTTCCTCTACTACCATCGATCAAGATGCACCCTCTCCAAGTCATTCACCGTCATCTTCGGTATTACAATCTCCAAGTTTACAACAAGGCGTTGCTGCTGAGCCCACTATCATTGAAGCTAATCCTTTTGCTCCCGTTGACAACAATCCCTTCGTTAACGTGTTTGCTCCGGAACATAGTTCTGAAGCATCGTCCTCAGGGGATGTTAGTTCAACAGAATCACCTTATGTCACTCAAACTCATGAATATCTCCGAAAATGGACCGCATCACATCCTATTGATAATATCATTAGGAACCCTTCTCGACCGGTATCCACTAGGAAACAGCTTGCTACATATGCTTTGTGGTGTTTTTACAATTCCGTACTGTCAAAAGTCGAACCGAAAAACTTTAAATCGGCGATTACTGAGACTCTGCTGGTCAAGCCATTGCAAGGATGAAATCCATACATTTGATCGAACTGGACGTATGGGAATTATGCCACCATCCGGACAGTGCCATGATTATTGCTCTCAAGTGAATTTACAAGGTGAAACTTGATAGTAGGTGAGGTAATTGAAAAACAAGGCACGATCTTGTAGCAAAATTATACGACAAGAAGAAGTTCTTATTTTAAAGAATCCATTCGCCCCAATCCGCCAGACATGAAGCATCAAATATTTTCTTTGCACAATTGCTCCAGCAAAAACATGTCAGTTTTATCGAAATGGACGTGAAAACATGCATATCTTAAAAAGCAAGCATTAAAGAAGAAGCCTATGTTAGCCAACCGGAAGGCTTTGTTGACCCAGATCGTCCACATCATGTCTACCGTCTGAAGAAAGCTCTTTACGGGTTGAAGCAGGCACCACGGGCGTGGTATGACACTTTGTCGAAGTTTCTTCTGGCTCAAGGATTCTCCAAGGGTGTTGTCGATCCAACTTTGTTCATTCGGCCAACAGGCAAACACACTCTTCATGTTCAAATATATGTTGATGATATCATATTTGCCTCGACTGATCCCAGAGACTGTGACCATTTTTCTAATGAAATGAGCTCTAAATTTCAAATGTCGATGATGGGTCAAATATCCTTTTTCTTAGGCCTACAAATTTCTCAGAATCCAAGAGGAATTTTCATAAATCAATCTAAGTATGCTAATGAGATTTTAAAGAAATTTGATCTTCATAAAAGTGACCCTGTAGACACTCCCATGGTGGAGCGAACAAAACTAGATGAGGACCTCTCAGGGATCCCTGTTGACCAAACTAAATATCGCAGTATGATTGGATCCCTGATGTATCTCACTGCCAGTCGACCTGACCTTGTCTTTGCTGTGTGCATGTGTGTTAGATATCAATCTAAGCCCACTAAAAAGCACCTTGAAGCAGTTAAACGAGTCTTTCGGTATCTCCAAGGAACCATAAATATGGGTCTTTGGTATCCGAAAGGCACCGCCATGGCACTAACAGCATACGCAGATGCAGATCATGCAGGTTGTCAAGACACTCGAAGAAGCACATCTGGCAGTGCTCAGTTCCTTGGTGATAAGTTAGTAAGCTGGTCATCAAAGAAGCAAACTAGCACCTCCATCTCTTCTACAGAGGCTGAATACATCGCTATGTCTGGATGCTGTGCCCAAATCCTATGGATGAGGTCTTAATTATCAGATTATGGCTTTGCATCCAATCACGTCCCTCTGTATTGTGACAACAAGAGTGCCATAGTCTCTGCTTTCAACATCGTCAGCACGCTAGGTCTAAACACATCGGACATACGATATCTTTTATCAGAGAAACAAATGGAAAAGGGGATGTGGTTTGAGTTGTATTTTGTGAGGACAGAGTATCAACTAGCGGATATATTCACTAGGCATGAGAGAACGATTCGAATTCGACATCATTTCATCCGAGAACAAGTGGAGAAAGGAGTGGTTGAGTTGTATTTCGTGAGGACAGAGTATTAACTGGCGGATATATTCACTAAGGCACTGCCCAGAGAACGATTCGAATTCATTCTCCCGAGACTGGGCATGAAGAGTATGAAGCCAGAGACACTCAAACGTCTTCAGGATGATGAGGATGAGTAGCGGATTTGCTTTAAGTATCGTATGTAAATATGTACATATTCAAACTCAAAAAGCAAATACAAAAATATAAAACCAACAAAAATCCATAAAATTCAGAAAATTCCAAAATAGTTTTACAAGACATGTCTTCCATTTATCGATAACATTTACGGTCCCGCTTTTCAAAATGACGAAAGCATGTCACCAAAAAGACGGATGTTCCTGACAACGGGTGATTAAGTTCTCCCGGGCATGGACTACGTTATATCCATGCAACCTCGATCTAATGTACGCCTTAGTGCATTATTTCTTACTCAAGAAGAGAAGTCTTCTTTTTATCCAAATGATTTTCCGTCTATGATTCTTCAGAAAATTATTTTTGTTTCAAATGGTGGAATTGTAGTGTTTAAAAATCAATCAGACATGAATTTCTCAACATTTTACACTCAATCAACGACTACAGCTTTTTAATTAGAAAACGGGTCATTGATTGAGGGGGAGAGTAGTTTTTCAAATTTATGACATTTAACGGGCATTTTTATACTTCGTACACATAATTGAGAAATGTTTTGTATCTAACGGGGTTACATTTTGAGGGGGAGTTAAAAGAATGTTAACTCAAAAAGCCAAAGTTGTCATTTATGTGCAGTAATAGGGTCTTATGTGCTAATTGCTAGTTGTTTACTAGACTCATAAAATATAGAGGACCAATTGTGCCATTTATGCAACTTAATTAAACCCTTAGTAGCTATTAAAACCTTACATGAAAGGAAATAAGAAAAGGAGGGGCCAATTCTACCAACAAATGAAAGTTTAACCTAGGTATAAAAAGTATTTGTGTTTTGACTTGGTCAAAATCTCAAAAATCTTTTCAAACTCCACGCAACTCGCTAGATAGAACCTTCATTTGATTTTCGATTTCTATGACCTTTTGAGTTAAGGTACCTTATGTTATTCATTATCTATCATATAATGATCTTTGTTCTAAAATGTGGTAGCCTTATTCTCCCTAAATCGTTACAAATCAAAGTGTTCTCTTAGTTTCATCATCTAAATCTTCATTTATGTTTGGAATGAGATTTTGGTTGCTGGGTTAGGCCTAGAAAGTATGTATAATGCCTTGTTTCTGTTATAATTGTTAGGATTATGAAAATTCATGTAAAAGACTCGGTCACCCCATGTTGTTCGTAGTGTTAGTTTTAATCGTTTAGTTACCGTACGACTTATGGTGTTGGGCCGGGTCTTTACCCTCTTGTTAGCCTACTTCATGGCCCATTTAGGGGCACCAAAACACTTGTATAAATACCCCTTTCCAGCCATGGGAAGGGGTTGGTTATTCATTTGATAATACACACTTAAAGGTGTTTTCTCTCACTAGACTAGTCACTTTCTCTCTCTAGAAATTTGGCCAACCCATCATTCCTAAGCTTGTATTGTGATATCCAATATACTACAATTGGTATCAGAGCCCATGGGATGATTAGATAGATTGTGTGTGCGTTTTCTTGGTTAGTTTAGATCAAAAGTTTGGTTTTTGAAGGTTTATGGTCTTTTTCTTGACACTCTTTGATTCTCACGTTTGTGATGTTAAAGTTAGTGTTTTTATAGTTGTTATAACCTTCTAGGATCAAGTTGTACAAAAGAAACCAAGCAAAAATGTTCAAAAGGGGGATTTTTTGGTGTTTTTAGGTGAAAAAGTTCGTATTTTTCTTTACTGCGTTTTGCCTTTCTGAGACATTCTTGGTTGCGTTTTGCCTCAAATAGTACACTGCGTTTTGTCGTTTTGTATAGTACAACAGTACTGCGTTTTGTCGTATTTGGGGTTGCGTTTTGGTCACTGCGTTTTGGTTATTGAAGGTTGCGTTTTGCCTACTTGAAGACCTCACTGCGTTTTGCTTGAAGATCTCATTGCGTTTTGCTTGAAGACCTCACTGCGTTTTGCTTGAAGACCTCACTGCATTTTGCTTCAAGACCTCATTGCGTTTTGCTTCAAGCTATCACTGCGTTTTGCTTCAATATCACTGCGTTTTGCTCAAGACCTCCATTGCGTTTTGCTTGAAGACCATATTGCGTTTTGATAAAAAGTTACTCTGGCAAAATTTCATTCATCACTGCGTTTTGCTTCAATATCACTGCGTTTTGCTCAAGACCTCCATTGCGTTTTGCTTGAAGACCATATTGCGTTTTGATAAAAAGTTACTTGCAAAAATTTTCTTCTCACTGCGTTTTGTCTAGGCTCTTCAACTACGATCTTGCCTAAGTTCATTTTCTTCATTAGGTTAACCTTATTTCCAACAAAAACCAAATCACAATCAATCAACATATCACCTAAATCAACAAACAATCATCACTTTTTAACAATACAATCAACTAATCATTGGTACCGATCTAAGGTTTATTCATAATACATAGTAATCCACAAGTCGCAGTAATTCAGATGATATTCAAGAGGCCGGTTCTGATACCTGCCCTCCTATGCTCGATAGGACTGATTACGAATCATGGTCACAACGAATCCGATTGTACTATATGGGAAGGAAAATGGATTGCAAATCTTTAGTTGAATAATCATAGGACCATTTGAGCTTGGAACACAAAGGGATGCACTCGTGCGCAGAACTACCCTGAGTGAGGTGTCCTTCTTGGACTAGAAAGGCCTCGTACATATGAGGACCTCAGTGACACGGAGAAGAAACGATACGTGCGATGTCCGTCCACCATTATTGTGCTTCAAGACTACCAAAGTTATCTACAAGCTCATCAATCACACATTGAAGCAAAGAATTAGGGACAACGTCAAATGCTTCTGGAGGTTCTATACTCAAAAAGAGATAGAGAATCTCAGTGTATGATGAGTTTTGAAGTTCAAGATGTTTTTCCAGGGTGAAAATATCAATGAGTCTATGTTCGCTTTCACAGATAGTCAACGACATGAGGAATAGCGAATGGACAATGCCAAGCATTCAACTGAACTCTAGTTCGTCAAACAATATGTCACCTAATAGCGGATAGGTTCGTTGAACAAAGCGTTAAACTAACAAAGGTCTGAAAGAGGACAATCACGAACAACTGTATGCAGTAGTATGATCAACATGAGAAGCCTGCTGCAACAAGATCGACTGGATTATTGAGAGACATCAATACTGTACGAATGATCAACTTTGGCAATTGTTGTCAACGGTCCAAACCTCATGCCCAAATATTCACATGTTCAGTCTCATCAATTCCTTCTTCATCAACAAACCTCATCCCAAACATATCTTATTTCCCTAAAAACATCACAAATTGATTCGGATACACCCAAACTGATGAATACTTGACAACCTAACCTAAAAAATGGCACTCCATGCCATATCATTCAGAGCAACGCTTCATCTGACCAATAATCAACTTCGAAACCTCATCAACACCCAAAAGTCAAGAACTATTCAAGATGGTCGGGTGTTGTTCAGATTGTTAAAGGGCGACAGAATTCAGAATCAGAGGTATTTTGCTGTGAAATGGTGTATAGCAGGATTATGGGGGTGCATAGAATTATTGCGGGGAATGCCAATGCAGGTCGAAAGGGAACCGGTCAAGTGTTTTATAGTAATGGGTTGGACATATTGCAGGAACTATACTCAGGCCAAAGCGTCCACATAATTCTGATTATTTCAAGGACAAGATGCTGCTGATGCAAGCCCAAGACAATGGTGCAGTTTTGGATGAAGAGGAACTACTCTTTGTGGCTGGTGAATAGGGCAACACCTTTGATGCAGATGTGGATAATCAACCAGTCCAAGACTTAGCTCTGAATGAGGATAACATCTTCCAGGCAGATGAATGTGACGCTTTTGATTTAGATGTTGATGATGAACCGACTGCTCAGTCAATATTCATGGCCAATTTATCCTTAGTCGGGTCAGCAAATCCACAAGCTGGTCCATCCAATGCATCAATTTTATCTGAGGTACATATTCTAGAAAATGTTATTGATCATAGTGTCTCTAATCAGGATGAACATGGGATTCATAATAAAGTACAACCGTTAAATGTTATTGACTCAACTAGTGTCCATATGGGTAACAGTAATGTTATTCCATATGAACGATATTTGTCGGTCAATGACATTTCTGGTGTACCAAGTTGTGCATCTTCCGCTCTAAATAGTATATGTGTATCACCTGTTAATGATGCGTTCGTTCCTCATGACCCAATAGCCACTGAACTTAAGATCTACAAGGAATAGGTTGCCATTTATGAGCAACGTGCTAAGTTTGAACTGACTAAACGTGAACAATGAATGGATGATCAAATGCGTATGCTATTTAAAATATAATAAAACGAAGGCAATATCTTAAAAGGAACTTCATTCTTTAAGTTACCACTTAAAGTCAACTATGGTAAAACAATAAGATAATTGAAGAAACTGTATACGGACTTTGAAACAATAGTATAAACAGAAAAAGTAAATTCCTGGACTGATTTTACCAATCTGAAAAACCTTAACGATAAAATTGAGATAAGCTCCACTCATAAGATCAATCAATCAAAACTGTCCATATGATGTAAATTCCTATCGGTGTATGACCAAAAGACTAAAAACGCACTAGGTGCCCAGGAACCTTTTTACCTCAAACAGGCCATAATGCCAACGGCACTATATGATGGTGTTGACTTCTTAAAGCCTCATCAGTGCCGGTAAATGGTTCCATCGTCTAAGGGAAGAACTAGAGTTAGCTGAAGCTAATTGGGAATAAAAACCTGCATGTGAAATTGAATGACTCTGCCTGTGTGGAAACAGAGGTTAACGTTATGCCTCCTACTCACAAAAGAAATTTCATGGCAACATTCACCTCAGACTAAACTGACACTTGGAGTAAGTATTTTGGTTCCTTAGATCTAGCAAAGCGAAAGGCCAAGATCTAAAGTGCAATGCAACACCTCATGCCTGTCCTACACTCGCGACAGTGTATCCCCCCAATACACCGACCCATCTGGTCCCTCGAACGCTTCCAACTACAAGTCAAGTAAATATTGGTCTGTATTATGTAATTACTCAACTATTTGGGATTTGAGAAAACTTGTAAAAAGCATATTCACACCCACGGGATAACTGAATGGAAAGGGGTTTTGAACAAACAAAAAGGTGTTACTTAACCGAAGTAATTCCATTTTTCAATCTACTCAAAGAACATTTTGAAGGAATTCAAAAATCTCTAGTCACTGAAGTTAGGGCAATGAAAGCCGTTTTTGAAAATTTGGAAGCCGAGGTGGACCAGAATGAGACAGACTTACGGAGTGGTGAGATTGAACGGAAAAACCTTCTCATCACCAATGAGAACTTAGTTGCTGAATGCTTGTCCAAAGATGTGTTTTATACTGCAACGGATTTTGTACTAAACGTGTCTAGATTTTCTGACATGCATGATGCTTTCACTAGTGCTCAGAAACGTATTGCCGACCTTGAATCTGAAAATTTTAATCTAAGAACATGATTAAATGATGATCACGACTCAATGATAAAACATTTCTCCAACTGAAGTAGGAACACTTCATTACTTATATTAAAGTATCAAAATCTCAAAGAACGTTTTGGAAACAAAAAACCAGTGACATCTTCGGACTGTTTTTTTTATTTTTTACTCCTTCATTTGATTCACTGTTTGTGATTGGGAAACTAAATGAACAAATTCAAAGTCGAGGCAATACGATTCGTGAATTAAAGGAGAAAATCTCTCGCTTAACAAAGAAAAATAGTGATACAGATCCCACTTTTGACCTTAAGGCTTTAGTTTCTCAGAACAAAGATTTAACTGCAAAGCTCAATGCCCTTCACGATCTCAATGAATGCTTTAGTGCAGAAAATGCAAAAGTTAAGCAGCATTATAAGGAGTTGTATGATTCAATTAAAATAACGCGTGCCAAAACCACTGACCAGAACAACTCTTTGTAATAAGAAATTGAACACCTTAAGGCTCAACTTAAAGAGAATTCTAAATGTGTCACTATACATGATCGTAAACCTAAGGTGCTGACTCCTGGTAGATATCCTATAGATGTTGAACCAATTCCCCCTCGACTCAAGAAGAATCGGGAAGTGCATCTACACTATATCAAACGCCTTAAGGAAAATGTAGAAACCCTTCGTGAAATAGTAGAGGACGCTAAGGTAGAAAGACCATTGGATACCTCTCTTGCATCTGCTTTCCGTTACACTAAACACTCTCAGGAGCTGTTAGAATATGTAATTGGCACGTGTCATAAAGACTTTGGCGCTCGCGATAAACAAAATGCCTCTACGAATTCACTTAGGAAAAAGGGAGTTACTTTTGTCGAACCAGTGAAACCTCGACTCATAACCGACTCCACTACAAGTTGGCACAAGAAAATAAAATTCGACTTTACGTTCCTGGAATTCCTCTACAGGAGTAAAAGGTGCCTCAGCAGCCTAGCAGGTCAAAGCCTTGGGCAATACAAAGAAAAAATAGGACCACTGCCAGCTAAAGTGAGGGGAGGGGGGGGGGGCTTGAAACAATGTAGAAACCCATTCTAGGATGAATAAGTCGAAATGGAAACATTAAGGAATCGTGTTGATTCTAGTATTAGCTATAAAGCGTATGTAATTTAATCGAATTATAATATATTGCAAAAAACTTGTAACAAATGCTTAATTTTTGTTAATCATGATCAATGTGTTGTGCGTTCTGAGATGTGTGTGAAGCAATCCTCTGCCACTAAAGTGTGGCTGGTTAAGCAAGTTAAGAAAGTTTGGAAGACCACAGGGAAATTGTTTACCACCATCGGCCATCAGTGGCAACCCACTGGCAGACTATTACCTTTAGGAGATCAGTGACCTTTAACTAGGAATACTCCACCTAAGGTCTTGCCTACAAAAAAATGGAAGCCCACTGGTAGACTTCTCCCATTAGGAAGACAGTGCCCTTTAGTTAGGTCTACTGCTCTTAAGAGTGACTATTTGCCAGCTGATCCACAAGAAACTATTGCCCCTATAGCGTATAATATTGCGTGCACTAACCAACCGGACCCCAATTGCAATTCGGGATCCAATGTATCCAAATCTCCATTTTTGCCTTTGTTTAAATGCAGGTTGTACAGATCGTTCTCTGGTATTTGGACTCAGGCTGCTCAAAACATATGACTGGAGATCGGTCATGGCTTAGGAATTTCATGAAAAAGTTTATTGGGACTGTTCGATTCGGAAAAGACCATTTTGGTGCAATTATGGGATATGGGGATTATGTCATTAGTGACAGTGTAATTTCTAGGGTATACTATATAGAAGGACTTGGACACAACCTTTTCTCTGTCGGTTAAAAAAAAATTTTTTTTTTTGTTTGGAACAAATTTTTTTTCAGATCTTGAAGTTGACTTCAGAAGGCACAAATGCTTCGTCCGAGACTTAGATGGTGTCGACCTTATTAAAGGAAGTCGTGGTACAAACTTATACACCATTTCTGTTGAAGACATGATGAGGTCCTCTCCCATATGCTTACTGTCTAAAGCTTCCAAAGAAACAATCCGGCGTTACGCATCGAAACGATGAAATCACTCATTGCGAGCCACACGTTTGTCGTAACCCTCTGCGAATGATCTCATTGTATCGAGAGAATGGTGTGTTTCAATGTTTATGCTCCGTGACCTGTTAGTTACACTATATATGTCCGGAGTGAGATCTCGAGTGTGTTGGATCTCAAGCAGCTTAATGCCTGAGTGTTCCACCTCGCACATGTCAATTGCGTATACTAAGAGCGAAAGCTACACCCACACATCCCCATGACGCTTTCAACACCATTACATAATGTGTTACACACTCTTCACATTGGATTTTTGTGGTGGACCCGCGACTAAGAGTGCAGAGTATAAATGGGAAGAAATACATTTTGGTAATAGTCGATGACTACTCCAGGTTTACATGGGTGAAGTTTTTGAGATCCAAGGATGAGACTCCCGTTTTTGTAATCAATTTGTTAAAACAACTTCAAGTCGGTCTCAAACAAAACTGTTTGGTTTGTGCGGACTGATAATGGCACTGAATTCGTTAATAAAATTTTGACAGATTACTATGAAAGCGTTGTCATTACTTCAGAAGACCCGTTATGAGAACTCCTCAGCGGATGGCGTTGATGAACGGAAGGAATCGCAAATCTTGTTGAAGATGCTCGGAACATGTGATTATTTCTCCAAGGCTCCCTTGTTTCTCTTGTGGGCAGAAATTGAAGCTTGTGCGCTACTGCCTGTTATTACACCAAAAATAAAACGGGGGGGGGGGGGGCGGGAACCCCTTTACATACTCTTCACAACAAAAACACCATATGAACTAGTGCATGACAGAAAACGACTATCCATTCCTACGAAAATTTAAGGCTCTCTGCTACCGAACAAATGAAAGCGATGATCTTGGAAATTGAAAGTAAAGCCAGAAATTGGGTTCTTTGTGGTTACACATCCCAACAGGAAGGTGTTTACGAAATCTACAAACAAACGGGAAACCGAAAAATAATGGAAAATATCACGTTAATTCAATGGTTGACTGAGCAAAAGGCTCGTATAACTCAGTTCAGAAACTATCCTAAACTTTTGACGCCTGGGGACCTATAACGTTAAGGGCTCTGTACCTAATTCTGGCTCTGCTATTTCTGTATGTACCCTTCCCACCAATAAGATTTGGAGCTGTTGTATAACCGATGTTTTATGATTATTTTGCGACTCCAACGGGGTGATGATCAGATGCCTATGTCCCCGCTGCTCAAACCACGGCACTTCGGACCGGTCACATCATATCTATCCTCCTTTGATCACGATGCACCATCAGGCAGTCATTCATCATCATCCTCGGCTCATCAATCATCTTCGGTACATCACGGTGTTGCAACTGAGCATTCTTTTGAAGTAAATTCGTTTGCTGCAACTGAGCATGAACCATTTGTTAATGTTTCACCCCAGACCTGAACCTCTGAGCATCATTCTACTGGTTACTAACGTTACTACACACCATCTAATCCACTCACCTCATTAAAAATCTCCGCAATGGACTGACTCTCATCTCTTGATTAATATTATGGGGAACCCTTCTGACGGTATCACTCGGAAACAGCTTGCTATAGATGCTCTATGGTGCTTCTACAATTTAGTACTATCCAAAGTCAAACCAAAAAACTTCAAATCTGCTGTTACTGAAGACTGCTGGTTTCAAGCCATGCAAGATGAAATCTATGAATTTGATCGACTGGACGTATAGGAATTAGTGCCACCTCCAGACTATGCAATGATTATTGCTCTCAAGTGGATTATAGGTGAAAACTTACGGTGTATTATGGTGACGTGTTGAAAAAACAAAGGACGTCTTATGGCGAAAGATATCGTCAAGAAGAAGGTCTTGATTTTGAAGTATCCTTCGCCAAAAGGTCGCCAGACTTGGAAGCTATCAAGGTAAAAAAAATTTTTTGTTTTTTTTCTTGCCAATGCTGCAGCAAAAACATGAAGTTTTTTCTAATGACGTTGAAAACTGCATTCTTAAATGGACAAGCTGAAAGAAGAAGGTCTTTGTGAGCCAACCAGAAGGCTTCATTGACCCAGATCATCCACATCATGTCTACCATCTGAAGAAAGCTCTTTACGGGTTAAAGCAGGCACCCCGGGCGTGGTATGGCACTTTGTCGAAGTTTCTTCCGGCACAAGAATTCTCCAAGGGTGTCGTCGATCTAACCTTGTTCATTCGGAAAACAGGCAAACACGCTCTTCATGTTCAAATATATGTTGATGATATCATATTTGCCTCAACTGACTCCAAAGACTGACCATTTTTCTAATGAAATGAGATCTAAATTTCAAATGTAGATGATGGGCCAAATATCCTTTTTCTTAGGCTTATAAATTTCTTAGAATCCTAGAGGCATTTTTTTAAATCAATCTAAATACGCTAATGAGATTTTAAAGAAATTTGATCTTCATAAAAGTGAACCTGTTGACACTCCCATGGTTGAGCGATCAAACTGGATGAGGACCAGACCCAATATCGCAGTATGATTGGATCCCTGATATATCTCACGGCCAGTAGACCTGACCTTGTTTTTGCTATGTGCATGTGTGCTAGATATCAATCTAAGCCCACTAAAAAGCACCTTGAATAAGTTAAACAGGTCTTTTGGTATCTCCAAGGAACCATAAATATGGGTCTTTGGTATCCGAAAGACACCGCCATGGCACTAATAGCATACGCAGACGCAAATCATGCAGGTTGTTAAGACACTCGAAGAAGCACATCTTGTAGTGCTTAGTTTCTTGGTGATAAGTTAGTTAGATGGTCATCAAAGAAGCAAACTAGCACGTCCATCTCGTCTACAGAGGCTGAGTACATCGCGATGTCTGGATGCTGTGCCCAAATCCTATGGATGAGGTCTCAATTATCGGATTATGGCTTTGCATATAATCACATCCCTTTATATTGTGATAAAAAGAGTGCCATAGCTCTCTGCTGCAACAACGTCCAACACTCCAGGTCTAAACACATCGACATCCGACATCATTTCATCGAAGAACAAGTGGAAAAGGGAGTGGTTGAGTTGTATTTCGTGAGGACAGAGTAACAACTGGTGGATATATTCACTAAGGCACTGCCCAGAGAATGATTCGAATTCATTCTCCTGCGGCTTGGCATGAAGAGTATGAAGCCAGAGACACTCAAACGTCTTCAGGATGATACGGATGAGTAACGGATTTGATTCCAGTATCCTATGTAAATATGTACATATTCAAACCCAAAAAGAAAATACAAAAATATAAAACCAACAAAAATCCATAAAAATTAGAAAATACAAAAAAAAAATTCAAGACATGTCTTCTGTTTATCGATAACATTTACAGTCCTAAAAATTTCGTTAAATAATGATACGGGTCTTTAAATGAAGCTCGATCAGAAGTTTAAACTTTTCAAAACATGTCTTAATGGCTTGCAGTTATTTTAGACTGCAACCCGGTTTTCAAAATGAGGAAAGCTCGTCGCCAAAAAGACGGTTGTTCCTAACAACGGGTGATAAAGTTCTCCCGGGCATGGATTACTTTATATCCGTCCACCCTCGATCTAATGTACGTTTCAGTGCATTATTTCTTGATAAAGAAGAGAAGTCTTCTTTTTAACCAAATAATTTTTCTTCTATGATCCTTCAGAAAATTATTTGGATTTCACATGGTGGTTTACTATTGTTGGAAAACTAGTTAGTACTGCTAGCGTTAGTCGATATCGAACAACAAAGATTGATGGAATGGCATATATCGAATGACACACAGAGATGGATATCAGACAGAATTGGAAAACCAATTTTATTTGATTTTGGTTTTTATGATTTGGTTTTCAAATTAGAACAGGTTAGTTCTGACACACACACATGTTGATTGATAGTTTGTTCAGATGGTTCTTGGACAAACATAAAGATTTTTGGTTATGGTTTTAAATATTCTTAAATGTTTTAAAGGCTCGTATTTTATTGAATTAATTGGTTATGAAGAAGGTTGTTTTAACTTATTGTGGGAAGTGGAATTACTTGGGTTTGTAGTTTGTGTTTTATCATATCTTAAAGTGAGTGTAACGTTTAGAGATAACTTGTTCGTGCGTTCATGTTGTGGCGAAGAATTGACAAATCTAGCAAAGGTGTGTGATTTTTCTTATGGTGCTCAATGCCCATATTTGCTATCACTTTGGTTATGTGTCTCATAGAAGATGAGGATAAATTGTCAAGAGATTATGGTCTCCCTATACATCGGTTTGGGTATACGTTTGGAGTCACGTGGATAGTATAATACATAAGACACAAGTTTAGGTATTCTACTTCAGCATCAAGTTAGTTATACTTAGTTTTCTTCATTAGTAATCATTACATAGAGCTTACAGAATTAAAGATTCAAGAAATGGTTAACATATGGGTTTCAGGGGAAGCTTAATGTTAAAATGTTTTACCATTTATATGCTACATCAAGGTGAAGGTTTTTACTACTGCTAGTCTTTGTTACTACTGCTAGTGTAAGTTTCTACTGCTCAAGTTCATTTTTCTTAAGGTGCGTCATGGAGGGCAATTTGGGTCATTGGAATACTTAGATTAGAAGTGTAATATTAGTTCGTAGTTATAAAGATCAACGTGGCATACTTTAGTCTCCTATTTGATATTGACAAAAAGGGAAAGCAGATTTGATGATTTGCAACTTGTAGATCCTTGGTAGCTTAAGGGGAAGTTTTCATTCGTATATTAACTTCAGGGGAAGTTCGTGCTTATTTGGTTTTGTCATTATCAACTAGGGGAAGATTGTTGGGAATTATATTTGAGTTGATAAGACAAAACATGAATGAAACAAGATGGAAACAAGAAGGACCAAAGTCGTCATTATGGGATTCTACAAGATGTAGGAGAAAATGAAGATTTGGTCAAAAAGAGATAAAGATGAAAAGATATCAAGATAAACATTAGATGATTTACTTATTTAATATCTTTTATTAGTTTCCATGTAAACCTTAACCTCCTTATACTATAAAAGGAGGTCCAGGCATATAGTTTTAGTGTGCCAAAAAGTGTGTGTGCACCAAAGGTGTAAAACGTGTTGTGTGTGTGGGTTTACACGTCCCACAAGAGATAGATGCTAGCATGGTGGTGTAGCCCCAAGGATCTTATGATTCCTGTTGATGTAACCGTCTTACCATTGATCAGGTAAGATTGGGGCTTGTAGTAGTCATGTATCTTAGGTGATGATGATGAAAAACCTTGTATTAATAACAATGATTCAACGTTTGAATATTCCGCCTTTGTTATTAATTCATCCTAGATCATGTTCTAAACAAACAGGAGCTTAAACGATCAAAGAACCTATCACGTGTTTTAGGTTTTCACAATTGGTATCAGAGCCATGTGGCTCTCGATCTAGGATCTACAAGGTTTTAAAGAAACCTTAAAAACCTTAATTTTCAAGAAATCGTGTGGTGAAAGTTTTATGGGGTTTTGAAGATTTAGTGCTATAATGATGCTTATAATCGTCCTCTCTACCTGTTTGGGTATGCAATACGATTGGTAAGCTTTGTTACTATTTATTTGGGTTTCTTTTTGATCCGTTGTGCTCTAACTGATCAAACCCTAGACAATTAGGGTTTGTATATATTTTTTATTATTCGGATCTGATGTGGTGTATACACGGCTTGGTATGAATTCATTCAAACTCTTTTAAGGTTTTCTTGATAAGATGTGGTTGTATAAAGTTAGGGTTTGCACTAATGGTATATATGGTGGTCATGATTTGGAAGAGAAGAATGTTAATGTTATTCTTGATCATTATCGTGCTTAAATTAGAAGACATGGAAACTTTCAAGGCAATGATCTAGATCAGCTGGTATACAACTGGTAATAGGATAGTTACTACTGTTGGATTTGTATACAAAGTTAATGTTGTTAAAGAAGATTAATGCTGCTTGGATATAGTTTCTGTTGTTTGTTTAAATTAGTGTTGCTCGACTTAGTTCATGTTGCTAGGGCTCAAGTACATACTTAATGCTGTCAAGGATGGTTAATGCTGCTAATATACTTTGTGCTGCCTAGTATGGAAGAACAGTAGTAAGTCATGAGTTAATACTACTAAGGTATAAAAGCAGTTACTACTGTTATTATTGTTGGTTAATACTGCTAGCGTTAAAAAGCAGTTAGTTACTACTGCTTGGGATTAAAAAGTTAATACTGCTTCATGATATTAATAATGCTATTGAATTTAAGCAGTTAATATTGCTCGGGTTCAATAAAGTTAATATTGCTTCCTATGTTACTATGTGTGTTTGGGTTTAAATAGAAGGTTAGTATACTAGAAGCAATTACAACTGCTAGCCTTGTCCGATAAAAGAAGTTAGTACTGCTAGCTTTGACAGATATCGGATAACACACACATAAGATTTTTGGTTTTTGGTTCTTAACTGATTTAAAGGCTCGTATTTTATTGGTTTAATTGATTACGAAGAAGGTTGTTTATCACTTATTTGACATTGAAGTGGAGTTTCACGGATGTGTGTTCTTATCATATCTTAAAGTGGGTGTTACACTTTGAAGATAACTTGTTCGTGCGTTCATGTTGTGACGAAGAATTGACGAATCTAGCAAAGGTGTGTGATCTAACTTATGGTGCTCAATGCTCACATTTGCTATCACTTTGGTTATGTGTCTCATAGAAGATGAGGATAAATTGTCAAGAGATTGCGGTCTCCCTATACATCGGTTTGGGTATACGTTCGAAGTCACGTGGATAGTGCAAGATATAAGACACAAGTTTGGGTTGTTCTACTTCAGCATCAAATTGGTAATACTTAGTTTTTTTTCATCAGTAATCATTACATAGAGCTTACAGAATTGAAGATTCAAGAAATGGTTAACATATGGGTTTCAGGGGAAGCTTATTGTTAAAATGTTTAACCATTTATATGCTACATCAAGGTGAATGTTTTTACTACTACTAGTCTTTGTTACTACTGCTAGTGTAAGTTTCTACTGCTCAAGTTCATTTTTCTTAAGGTGCGTAATGGAGGGCAATTTGGGTCATTGGAATACTTGGATTGGAAGTGTAATATTGGTTCGTAGTTGTGAAGATCAAAGTTGCATACTTTAGTCTCCTATTTGATATTGACAAAAGGGGGAAGATAGATTTTGTATGATTTGCAACTTGTAAGATTTATTGGCTAGCTTTAAGGGATGTTTTCATTCGTATATTAACTTAATGGGGAAGTTTTGCTTATTTGGTTTTGTCATTATAACTAGGAAAGATTTTTGGGAATTATATTTGAGTTGATAAGACAAAACATGAATGAAACAAGATGGAAACAAGAAGGACCAAAGTCGTCATTATGGGATTCTACAAGATGTAGGAGAAAATGAAGATTTGGTCAAAAAGATAGAAGAAGAAAGAGTACTAAAGCTTTCATGATTACAGCAAGTATGAGCATGTCGGACCAAAGTTCAGCGAATGGCGAATTGAAGAGAAGATCACAAGTAATTCAAGATAATCTGAGATCAAGATGAAGTTATCAAATCTAGTAATTCAAGTTTCAAAGATTGAATTTCTACAGAAGCACAAATGTAAGACAAGTGAAGAACCGCAACGACAACGAGCTAATATGCTATGAATTCAAATATGTACGCTAAGAAGACCTCAAAAGAAGACCTCACTTAGGGGGAGATTGTTAGAAACACAATTTCACAGTTTAACAAGAGAAGCTCGGTCTTGAAGAAAACAAGCGTTTCATAGCTCGTTAGTTGGTTAATTAATTAATGATTAATGTAATTGGGCTGTCAAAGAAAAAGCCCGGAAAGCCCAACAAAAGCCTAAAATGGGCAGAACCTTTTTAGTATAAATACACCTAGTTTAGTCAAAATTAGGTTAGACATTATAGCTAGTCAATATTGTTATTAGGGTTTCTAGCCACCAAAAGGTTTTCTTTCAATCATCAATAAAATCTTTATTTTTCCTGCATCTTGATTCTACACATCATTGTTAAGGTTTGTATGAATGATCATGGAACCTACAGGTTTTTAATGAGTCAAGAATCAGAAGTAATATTGGAGGCACATGTCCAATGCTTTTGTTGTGCAGTTACCTATTACGGTCATGCGAACCCCATCACTTCTTTTTAAGAAAAACCACCTATTGTGTCATTTGCTTTTATATTTTAGAGGGAGGTGTGGCACATTAGAGTATTAGACACTTCTTTCAACCACTTATTGTGTCATTTTTATATTTAAGCTTGTTGCTCTAATTATGAAATTATTGTTGCTTGATCTTAGCTGCAAAGGATGAAAGTATATATTAAAACAAAGTATAATATTTAAAATAAGGAAAACGACAAAGTAGAGGACCGAGGGTGTGTTTGGTTTGTTTTCATGAATCACAATCGGTATGAGTTTTGATATATAGTAAAACAACAATGGAATCAATCAATTTGTATCATTCTCATTCATGTAGTTTGGATCGATGAATCTTGCGAAAAAATTTAATCCTCCATTGGCCACATATTTGATTATTAAACTATAACCAATTACATAGTATTACTAATAAATTTATTTAGTTTACTACTGTAACAATAGGTTGTCATCGTCTCATTATCTTTCTACCCAGTGACCTCTTGATATTAGTGTTACTAAGTTTGATGATGACATTGTAATGCTATGTGATCAAGCTTTTATTATCCTCTTTTGTATCATTTTGAAATCGAAATGTCTTCAACATTACGCATCACGTTTCGATTACATGCACCCGTATACTTACACCTCCCCAACGCACAGAAACCTTACGCAATAAATAAGTAGACACAACCCGTGTGCATCGCACGAGTCTGAATGCCTCGTAGCATATAGTTTTTTCTAGGGACATTAAAAGCAACAAATTAAATCTTTGATATGTTTAACATTTCTTAAAATATCAAAATTTTGACAAACAACATATTATTATAATCAATTAATATCAATGCATAGGGCAATACATAGTAATGAAAAATTACAAATACAAACAAGCCCAAGAAACAAGTACATTTCTCTATGTGAGAAATTAACGAGAGGGTAAATAAGCAGTATGAGTATGATGATGATAATAGCTAGAACCGGGCTAACCATCTTTGGAAAAGTCTTTGCGCAAAAACTTAACTTAAGAAAGTGGAAGATTTGTTTTGTGAAAGATTGTGGATTGGTAGCTATGGATTTATAGCGAAATATAGACATTGTAGAGTTGTTTGTTTCCATTTACAGCCGTTACAGAGAGCTGTTTTGTATATATAATTTATAAAACTTTTTAGAAAAAATTTAAATAAGAAGAATAAACAAGAAATAAATCCAGTTAGCAGATTATAATAAATAAAAAATATATAAATTAATTGATATAAGGATAAAAATATAGTGTACATAAATAAATGACAGTTAAGAGATAAATACAAACTAGTTGCGTAAATGAAAGTTAGTTACCTCATAAGTATAAGTAAACTGCGCAAAGTAATTGTTAGTTGCGATATAGTAAATGTTAGTTGCGTAAATATAAGTTAGTTGCTATAAAATAAATGTTAATTGTATAAAGAAAAAAGTTAGTGATAACAATAACAACACTTGGCATAATACTAAGATACAAATGGTTAGTAGTCCAAGAGTTTTCATGTGTCCATGATAGAATATCATATGTTTCATAGTTAAATAATATAGTTGTGCTTGTAATTACCATTTTAAATTGTTGGTAAGAAAATTGTATAACTTGATTAAGTTTCTTGTGAAGCATATAATGTTTTAAAAAAATGCATGGCTTTGTGGATTATAAAGGGTTTTATGAAAATCGATTCTCTTGCGGATTAAAAAACCGATTTAAGAATAAGTATACATGAAAAGATTTTCTAAAACTTTCTTGATTATAACGACAGTGAATGATCGTGCTGATAACATGTTATAATTAACTAATTTTCAGTGTTGCAAAACAAGGTCTACAAGGCCGATTAATCGCCGCCTAGGCGCTACAAGGCCACCGACCTTGCCGATTTATGTAACTAGGTCAAACAAATAGGTCAACCGTGATCAACGGCGATCAACGGTGGTCAAACTTGCCGGAAAACTTCTAATCTTACTTGAAGTACCTAAAACTCACTTATGGTAACTGTTTAAATCTCTTACAAGTTACAAGTTGTTTTTTAAAAAAAAATCTTGCCAATAATACCTAAGACTCGCCGAAAATACACAAAACTTGCCGAAAATACCCAAATTTTGCCAGAAATGCCAATCCGATTACGCCTAGACCGATTACAAGCTACAAGGTGATCGACCGTCCGGCTAACGATTCACGATTTTTGCAACCTTGCTAATTTTATTACAAAATTATTGATATAATTAAAAACTGTCAAGTATCATTAAAAAATCTTTGTAATTTAAATAGTGTGAGATAGTTAGTTGCCGTTTAAAAAAAAATCTATATTGAAAGACTATCTAAAGGGGTGTTTGGGAGTGCGTTATGAAACAGATTTTTTGATTATTTCGTTTTCAAAACGCAAAAATCCGCTTTATAGTGTTTGGCAATCTCAAACTAATAATCACTTCTTTGCGTTTTGATTATATCAAAACGTGGTTTTAGAAAAGCATCTCCCTACATGCTTTTTGAAAACGCCATAACCCACTTAACTGCAACATTACCAAGCTACCCCCAAAATTACATCTTGCTCTTCATAATAAATATAACAATAAAGAAAATTATGGCAAAAATAACTTTCAATTTGCGCAAATAACTAACGATGATTTTGTTAAGAGACACGGGCAATAAAGAGATGAAGACAAAAATCTTGAAAAGTTTTGTTGGGGCTCAGCCAAATCAAATTTTCCAGCAAAGATGTATATAGTAATTTTGAGTGTTTTTAAAATTTTAATGAACATGGATGGGTTATTTTTATGAATGGAAGATGAGTGAGAAATAAGTTAAGTAATCAGCTTGTGAATGTGAGGGAGATGATATGTAAAAAGGGTTGGATAAGTGAGAAATAAATTAGGTATATTTAATATATATATATATAAAGAAAGATGTGTTTTGAGATGTATTTATAAATCGTATATGTTAAATTTTTGATAGCAAATAATATATAGTAATGTCATTTTGGTCATTTTACATGTCAACTTATACAATAATCTGATTTTGCCAAATACTGAAAAACTGATTATCTGATTATTGCAATATGAAACAATATAATCAAATTCAAACACTACATTTTACAATCACATTTTGTAATTGCTGATTATTTGATTATTCGTTTTCAAAACGCATAATCTATTTTCAATAAACAATCTCAAACACCCCTAAGAAACGAAATGATTGTAAAAAAATTGTTGTTTCGCACAAGGACCAAAGTTATAAATCTCAATCCTTCATCATCATTTTCATAAAGGGGTGGTTTTCCAAATAATCAATCATCCTTCCTTCCTTCCTTCCTATCCAAACAAAATCAAAATCAAATAATCTACAGTCATCTGCCATTCCATCAATAATTAATTAATTGTATATCATCAAATCTTTCTTTCAGGTTTAATCTCAATCCTTCATCATCATTTTCATTCATTCCATATTTCATCTAACTCCCTCTAATTAGGAAGCTTATTTCACCTTCAGATAACCCTAATTCCTTCTAATTAATCATTTTATTCTTTTATTTTTTCATATTCAGTTCGTTACACCGTGTTTATAGGATATATTCCATTTATTCTGAATTAGGCCTTTATTTTTCTATATTGTTGTGCTACTTACATGGTTTTTTGCTATGTTTAATCTCAAATAAATACATATTACCGTTTGCTTTTGGACTAGCCAATGCTTCATTGCCATAACATGGTGCATTGATAAACCATATAGTTTTTAGCAAACTATCAGCTATCAACAGATTTGAGTAGTATTTACCAAGAACTGTTTGATCTTGGACTAGCCAACTCTTAACCATGAAGCAAGGTGAGTTGAGAACCCTACAATTTTTGGTAAATTGTCAACCATAAACGGATTTGAGAAGTCTTTACCACAAGCCATTTGCTTATGGACTAGCCAGTTCTTATGCCTATTAAGCATGGTGAACTGATGACCATTTGTTGTGTGGTGATTAAACCAACACTTAACAAACCTTCTTATCTTCATTTAAACTTGTTGATAATAAATTCAGTTAAGAACAAACTAAAAGTAATTTAGTTTTGTTTAAATCATCTGAGGGCCCGTTTGGTTTGTTGTCATGAATCACAATGGGTGTCGGATTTGGTATGAGGTGGAATAGGAATGGATATGGCGATTCCAAAAACTTTGTTTGGTTTATAATTGGGATTCAATAAATTTCATCTTCAACATATTCATATACATGCATTTTGTGCCTTGAAAAAACTAGTCATATTTTATGAGAAACAATGTTCAAATTTATGAAAAGTATATTTATATAAAATCGTGAGAAATACTTTAAACCCAAAACTAGCAAACATATAGATAAAAAAACACCTCACGGAATCCATTGTTTATCATCTTCGACTTCAACTTCAAAAATATGAGCAAAACAACCTTACTTTTTATAGTTACCCAGTAAACTCAAAATTCGAATATTTTTAGCAAAAGTAGCCATAAACTAAGCATCAATGTAATCTGATTATAGGATCAGCAACAACGTAAGTTTTGGGTTTTAAGTTATCATGACTTGAAAACACTTCACAATATTTTTTATCAGCAAGAATAAAGAGAACAAAACTTTTGGATACAGAAGAACATTACTTGATTTGGAGAAGAAGCTATGAGAAATTGATGGAACAAAAATAAAGTAAGAAGATGGTAAATTTATGGTGAAGAAAAGAAGTCAAACATGGCCCACAGGAATGACTAACCTAGGGATGAGCACGGTACCGAACCGGTACCGAACCCGTACCGATTTGGTGGTACCGATTTTTTCCCGAGCATAAATTAGTGGTACCGGTACCGTACCGAACGGGATTCGGGTACCGGTACCGGTACGGTACCGGTACCGGGAAATCGATGGTTTTTCCCGTTTTTTTCGGTAATTTCCCGATTCGGTACCGGTCCCGTACCGAATTAGTGGTCCCGATTTTTTTTTTTACTCAAATCATGGTACCGGTCCCGTACCGTATACCGGGATTCGGTACCGTTTCGGTACGGAACCGGTACGGTTCCGGTTCGGTACCGGGATTCGGGTCTATATGCTCATCCCTAGACTAACCATACCAGCCTTTACCCCCTAGAATGGGTCTATGGATATGATTGTATAGTTTTATAACTATTATGAGTAACCAAACATTTGCAATGGGTGTGATTGTGATTGCATGATTCCGATAATGGTGTACCAAACGCACCCTTAGATGTTCATGGATCCTGAAAACATTGCGTTTCTCTGAGAGGTTGTGATGTATATGGTAAGTCACAAACAATATGCCATTAATAAAGTGTGCTTATCTATACTACTATATAAAGCATTTATAATATGGGACCCATTAAAAATTAAGATAAGGAGGTGCAATCTTGACCATCCATCTCATTTTTGGGAATCACATCATAAAGTGACATGTGTCACCTTTTGATTAAAAAATCACATTTATTTTCAAATTGAAATATCTTTTTATCTATTTAATTTTATTTTGATCTAATTTCATCATATTTTTTGGCATTTTTGTTTGACTGTGTCCCTTACCCAGTATGATCATTTTCACAACACCCGCGCGCCTCATGTTAAATAGTAATATAGATCCACTTGCTATTTTGCATCTTTTCCAACCCAGCCCCTGTGCTACGCCCACATCCATTTTGATATATTTTTATAATTTTTTTTACATTTTAATGGGTTTATTTTATGTTGATTTATATTTTTTTACAACTTTAATCTTAATTAAATATAAACTTGATACATTAAAACTATATACTTTCGTAGAGAGTGTTGTCTTTTTACATGCGAGAATGATGATGTTAATATGGTGTTGCGAGAAAGTTACGGGAAACCCCAACGAACACATACATTTGTGAAACGAAATTACTAAACGGGTAGGAAATTACGTAAAAAGTTGAGTTAGTAAATTTTTTATTGCCGCCGATATGCGCGGGTAACCAACTAGTATACTTAAATAAGCAGTCTCCTTTTAAAAAAAATAATTAATGCCTGCGCATATAGTTCACTATACGAACGTAAATGCAATAATTGAGACTCCCGGGACTAGTTTCGAAGTTTTGCTTTGAAAAAGGTCATCATTAATCATTCCATTATACAAGGTTATTTCTCCTATAATCCTATTCATAACCATTTACAATCTTCACTCAGCCTAGTGATCCCATCAATAACTTGACCAAAAAGGCAAGTTTCCTGTTTTTTCACACCATCAAATATTTAGATCCATATGATTTTGTAGGTTTAGTTTGTTGAAATCAACAGCATTTAATTTTACGCAGTTTGAATATTATTTTAGCTTCAGGTTCAAGTTGTTAGAGGATTTGTTATAGGAGAGATCACATTTGTGCCAAACTAGGGCTTTTTATGTTTTACTCTCGTTTTTTAGTAGGTTCAACCAAGTATTTCTGGTAGTTTTGCTAAAGTTCAAATGATTTTTTGTTTTTTTATGTTTCATGATCCTCATTGCAGATGCGTTTACTTGTTAAGTGTATGCGAGGCATTTTCCGCTTAAATACTATAGGAGTATAGGGGTCTTTGGATATGCATTTAAATCGAGTTTGTTTTGTGTAAAAGGGACTATGATTATGATTTAGTTGTGTATATAGTCAAAACAAATTGATTAACAAGACGTAGGTACATGGAACTCTTTATTGAGATAATTGTAAAATCCCCTAGTCACTTTCAAATCTACTTGTTCAAGATGCAATAATCACTTTTAAATCACACTTTAGAGTGCATCTAGACAGCCCTTTTCTTTGCGTGTAAGATTTTTAGATATGTACATTCGTGTTTACGCTGGACAGCACTACCGCTTTTCAGGATGCAAAAGATAAATAAGAGTAGAGCTGGTATTGGATATCAAGTTATCCTTGGAGCTTAGGATATAGGTATGAATGTCGTCATTTGTTAAATATTAGCAGAACATTACAGAAAGCTAGATGCAGATCACAGTGAGTGCGAGTGTCTTAGACTTTTGGTTTTGTACTGTAATTGTTTTTAATCTTTGAACTGTAGGAGAAGAATCATAAAAGTGGAAATTATTGACTTACATGCTTCTACTTGATATGAATCCCATGATTGATGCAACTTTCTTCGGATTCCCTGATACATATTTATATAGGCTGAAACAATGTGCCCTCAACTGAATCCACTTAGATTATTGACCACATTCTATCTAATAAACGACTAGTTATGCAAGTTCAAATATTTGTTATGGAGAAATCTTTGTATAATTATTTAATTCACAACATATTACTAGTGACAGTAGAATTTGAATTAAGATGCATTTATCTACATCTACAGTCTTATAAACGTTTGCATGGTTTCACTTGTGTGGAATTTGAGGGATTTTTGTTTTCATTTTTGTGTTACAGAGTTCTAACTTTTGACTAAGATGACACCTGTTGGCCCTTTTGTCAAAGCTGCTAGACCTGATGATGGATCTTCAAAAAAGTCTAGTGAACTCCAAAATAAACAGCAGGGATGTCCCGTGAGTAAGGAAATCCAAAACAAGCAGCAGGGATGCCCCATGAGTAAAGAAATTCAAAACAAGCAACAAGGATGCCCAATGAGTAAAGAAGCTCAAAACAAGCAGCAAGGTTGCCCGATGAGTAAGGTTAAGCAAGATACTGAGGAGTCTAATGTCGTTTCTCCAAAATGCCCCTTCGGATATGATTCTCAAACTTTCAAGCTGGGCCCCTTCAGCTGCCTAATATGCCAAGCATTACTCTTCGAATCTAGCAGATGCGTTCCTTGTACTCACGTGTTTTGCAAGTAAATATTTTAAACCGAAGCCTTATATAGATTTCATGCATTTTATATTATTTATGCATAACTAACTAGGTTGGCTGCCATTTTCTTGTGTTAATACAGAGCATGCATATCACGCTTCAATGATTGTCCTCTATGTGGAGCTGACATTGAGAAGATAGAAGCTGATACAAATCTTCAGAGTGTAGTTGATCGCTTTATTGATGGTCATGCTCGTATCAAGCGAGGTCCAGTTAATACAGATGAAAAGCAAGAAGTCAGTGAGAAGAAAACAGTGATCTATGAAGATGTCTCCTTAGAAAGGGGTGCTTTCCTTGTACAACAATCCATGAGAGTAATTTCCATTTACCTTATTTAGCATATATTTCATGTGACATTCAGTATATAACATTCAGTTCTCAGAATCAGATGCTAAGTTTTAAAAAGCAAGGTTAGAAAATGGTCTTTGGATGTGTATATGTTGCTTGAAGATATAATAATTAGATGTTAGATGTTTAAGTTTTGGTCAAATCTGGTTTTTTAGGAATTAAGAGATAAAATGATCAAAAAGAACATAATTAAGGAATCAAATCAGGTTAAATAATATGTTAATGAGAAGGAAGGTCAGTTAATCCAAGCATCAAAAAATGAATGATTCACAATAATCAGTTTAACACTGCTACCCTTAGAGATGATACTTAAAAAAAAAGTAATATATCATAACCGAAATAGTATATTCAACTGAAATATTAAGTGTTTGGTGGCTCATTCATGTCATCTCAGGGAGTAATTATACTTGACCTCTGATAATCTGATTTGTTGCAGTTAGTATCAAACTAATTATTTGACTCCAAAACAACCCACCACTAAGAACTGAAGGTGCAAGAATTAGATAGTTGCTTTCAGAACGCACATTCAAGCACTACCTTTGTTTTTGTTAATTCACATCTAACTCTTTGACTAGTGTACTTAATTGGTGTGCATCACATGTAGGCATTTCGTGCAAATAATTATGAAAGTGCGAAATCAAGACTAAGTATATGTGCACAAGACATACGAGAACAGCTGGAAGTGGCCGGGAACACATCTGAGCTGTGCTCACAGTTAGGAGCCGTACTGGGTATGCTCGGTGACTGCTGGTAAGTGTTTTATGTGCTATCGATTTCAATGGCAGTATGTTGACTTTATGTAAAGTATGTGGTTCATAAAGGGGGGCGTCTCTTTAACTTGGTTTTCATAATTTTTTATTGAAATTTCTAATAATGATGCTAATAATGTTATGCAGTCGTGCTATGGGAGATGCTAGTTCTGCCGTTTCTTATTTTGACGAGAGTGTCACTTTTCTTTCAAAAGTACAAACAGATGATTTAGAGGTACAAAAAGTTTCAGATTCAGTTATTGAATTAATCCAGTATTAAATCTTATTTTGTATGGTTTAATTGTTAAGACGGCTACATTTGGGTCAAGATACGTTCTTAATCGCCGTGGGATATTTGCAGGTCACACATACACTTTCTGTTTCGTTGAATAAAATTGGTGATCTTAAATATTACGAAGGCGATTTGCAAGCTGCAAGGGATCACTATTTTCGGGCTCTGGACGTTCGTCGTAATGCTATCAAGGATTCTTCTAAGGCTCCATCTCAGGTCTGTAATTCTTTTGATTCACTGTATGTTGATAAATAACAACTTACAACCAAAGGCATTCATGCCTGACTATTAATGATAATACAAGTGATCTTTCTAAGTGCAACTAGATATTGGTAGAGGGCATTTGGATGTGCATTTAGATGATAATCATGTGATATTATAGTCTCATTCAGATAAGCATATGTAATAAAACTGGCTGTAGGAGCTTGTGTTTGGTAATTGGTAGTGATTATGTTGTTTGAAGTTTAATAATAAGATAATCAGCTATTTGGGTGCTTACAATTCTGGCAAATTAACCAAAGGGACATTTTTGCTGTGTGATGGGATTAAGTCTCCCTAATTTAAGAAGGGGTATTTAGGTAATTTAGTTTGACCTTTGATAGTTAGTTTTGTACTGGCTAGTTTGAAACAGGCTATCTGACCCCTAAATAATCAGAACAAAATGAGTTTATACAAACATTAAATCTGATGTTTGCATCTTACAAGTTCGCAATAAATATATAATCAGTATTCAAATCGTGAATCCAAACTCCCACAAAAACGGCTTCAACGTAATCATTATACGCTTCTTTGCCCTGTGGTAGCTATATATCCCAATAAATCGGACAAATTTATTTACTGTATAAATTGTTCCATTGCATAATGGTCCGAGTCATCTTTAAGCCAGAATGCTTGATTCTGCTTGTTGTTTCCAGGTTTTAGACTTGGCTGTATCTCTTGCAAAAGTTGCTGATGTTGATAGAAATCTTGATGCTGAGGACACAGCAATAGAAGGGTTTCAAGAAGCCATAACTCTGTTGAAATCCTTGAAAATAAACTCTGAAGAAAATGCTCTGGAACAGCGGGTAAGTACAAAAAGTTATAGTTGGAATCCCCTCTCATACCTAATACTTATAGCTGGCTGGTCAGCCCGCCCTGCCCTGTTTTGATACTCGAGTACAAAATTCTTCCCAGGCAACAAAAAATCAAGGTGACAATCTAGACCAACCCACTTAAAAACGGGTCGTTTTTGGGTTCTGTATTTCCTCCAATGGGTAAATCTTACAACCTTAGCTAATACGAAACATGTCAATTGAGTGGATATTCATTCAAATTTAATACCTTGTCTTCATGTAAATTATATTGGTGTGGGCTTCCACTTGTGGTCAGTAAGAAGGGATCTATGGTTTCTATATGGTCTTTATTACCCTCCGTCCCAAAATAAGTGTCCAGTTTGACTTTTTAGAGTCAAACTGGATCAACTTTGACCTTAAATATTTTTTTTTGGCGTTATATCATACTTGATGAAAATTATATCAATGAAAAATACACTTAAAACCCAATCCATTCTTATATTTTGCATCAAGTATTATATACCACACAAGAAAATAGTTATGGTCAAAGTTGAACCAGTTTGACTCTGAAAAGTCAAACTGGACACTTATTTTGGGACAGAGGTAGTCTTATTTTTTTTTGGGTAACCATGGTTTCCGACTTTTGGCCGACTAATCCACGGGGTTTGAGCCCACCGCCACAGACTTAAGTGTCAGCTGATTCCAAATGTAAAATGAACTTGTTACATAAAAAGGTCGAAGGTATTGATACGTGTATTATCTCCTTTGAATTGCAGCGTCTTTCGGTGCTAGATTTCCTCCACAATCAACTCTCCAAGAAGCAATCTGACTGAAATTCCAGTCAGAATTATGTCTGATTTACCATATCTCCTCAGAACCACTGGCCTCCCAGCTTTAGTGAGTTCATAATACGGGTTATATAAGGAGCTAAGTCTTACATTGGCTGATAATAATATCTAGCTCCGGTTGCTATGCTTTCTTTTTTGTATGAAATGCGTTGAAGGAGACTGTTGTCGTATATGTACTGGAGAACGATGCATGTTTTACTGTGACTTCTCATGTAAATAAGCCTATATTGTAAGTTTCCAATTTTGGGATTTAAGAATAATTTGTATGTAATGTATGTTCAAGTGATTAACTCTTATGAAATAAATGTCTATTGATTAATTATAAAGGAATCATCTCATTTCATTAAATGATTAATTATAAAGGAATCATCTCATTTCATTAAATGATATTGATAAGACATACAAGATGACATCTTTTAAATTACAGAAGTCAAAGACGAAAGTATCGATATTCCTAAGAAAGTGTTATCGTATCCACGACCTGTTCAAGTGACCGAGTCCTATGTAACAAGTGTCTTCTTATTCAATCGAATTTAATCATCGCATTTCATTAAATAATACTAATGGCGCATTTACGGAACGACATCTTTTGAATTTCGGAAGTCAAATATGAAAGTATTGATGTTCGTAAGCAAGTGTTAGGGCAATTGGCGCATTTACGGAACGACATCTTTTGAATTTCGGAAGTCAAATATGAATGTATTGATGTTCGTAAGCAAGTGTTAGGGCAATTGAGGCTTATTCAAGTGATCGAGTCCTACGAAACAAGTTTATTCATATTCAATCGAATCAGGTCATCACCTTTCACTAAATTATATTGATAGCGCATATATAAAACAACATCTTTTGAATTACGGATGTCAAATACGAAAGTATCAATGTTCCTAAGTAAGTTTTATCACAACGAGACATGTTTAAGTGATCGAGTCATATGAAACAAGTGTTACCTATTCGTTCAAATGAAATCATCACATTTCATCAAATGATATTTGTCGCGCATGTACGGAATGACATATTTTAAATTAGAGAAGTCAAATACGAAACTATGGATGTCTCTAAGAAAGTGTTATCGCATCCGAGAGCTGTTCAAGTGATCGAGTTTTATGAAACAAGTGTCTTCTTATTCAATCGAATTGAATCATCGCATTTAGTTAACGAATATTTTAGATATATATAAACGGAAACTTGAACTTTATTTAATTAAAAATCACATATATTTAAGGTAATCTGTATGTTTATTTATTATGCATTAATTACATAAATTTTAAATATGTAAAGAATATGTTATTTAAGGTAATTTTTATGTTTATTTATAGTGCATTAATTACATAACCATTGCCTTAAACATTGCCAAAACCCTTTTTATAATTTTAACAACTTAAATATTTTTTTATAACCGACTAAATTATTTAACCTTTTCAATTAACTAGTTTTATAAATTTTACAATTAATATTGACATTTTAAAGATTTTAAATGCATATTGTCAAATAAAAATAACAACTATAGTGTACGCATGCATAACCGCCTCACGTACGAAGCTCCTTTTACCCTTCTTACGTTCAGCCATCTTCAATTCTTGCACTTAGTTTCCTGCTATTACTTCTTCCGAGTTCATGTTTCCTTGAAAAACTGTTTTGACGCTGATACCATGCAATGGAAAAATATCAACGATTGGAAAATCTTGGACATGGATCGTTTGGGGTTGTTTTTAAAGCGTTCAATAAGCAAACGCATGAAGTGGTAGCGATCAAGAAACTGATGACAAAGTATTACTCAAGTGAAGACTGTAAGAACCTATCGGAAGTTAAGTCACTCATCAAGATGAACAACAATCATCCTAACATCATCCGCCTC
>BQNB010062038.1:0-36235 GCA_026074375.1 Tanacetum coccineum
AAATAGGTTTGGTGATGCTTGGTCTGAAGCATTAAGGGTTCAAAGAGCAGGTTATTATATGCTCATTGTTTAGGGTTTTTCATAGTGGTAATGCTGAGTTAATTGTGAACCCTAACAAATGAGCTGCTCGTAATTGTTATTGATGTTGTCTGAATATGTGGGTTATACGAATGTACTGATGTGTGATTATATGGGGATTTGGTATGAGAAAATGTTGTTTGTTTACGTTTTGGATGTGGTTAATGCTGATGGTTGGGATATACGTGGATCAATGGAATGTTACTAATACTTGTATACTTTATGCTGCCCTTAAAGTTTGGGCTGGATTTTTGGATTTTTGTATAATAGTAAAGTACAGAAAGTTAGTACTACTCGTTTAACAAGTTTGTGCTGCCAAGGGAAATATTTTAGTGCTGCTTGTCACTACTGTTAGTTTCTGGATGGATAGTACTGCTAGCGTATAACAGTTAATACTGCTAGGCTTCTATTGATTTTTAGTACTGCCAGAGTACTTTAATAATGCTAGCATTGTCCGATGTTGGACAACAGACGCATTTGGATCTCGGATAGAACTGTTTTTAACAACAGTTTATTCTTAATTATTTATGGCTCGTGTTGGATTTATTGAAAAGGTGATTACGAAGACAATTGAATATTGCTTATTTGATGTTGTAGTTAAGTTTCACTTATGCGTGTTCTTATTATATCTTAAATGGCTTACAACGTTTGAAGATAACTTGTTCGTGCTTACAACGATGTGACAAAGACTTGTCAAAATCTAGCAAAAGTGTGTGATTTTTCTTATGGTGCTCAAAGCTCACATTTGCTATCACTTTAGTTATGTGTCTCATAGAAGATGAGGATGTTTCTCAAGAGATCGCAATCAACTTATATTTCATAGATTTATTTATAAGTTCGACGTCACGTGGATAGTACAAGACATAAGACACAAGTTTGGGAGATTCTACTTCTTCATTAAATTCGTTATACTCACTTTTCTTCATCAGTGCAGAGTTTGAGATTCAAGAGATGGTAAACATATTATTTTCAGGGGAAGCTTTGAAGATTATTTCATTCATGAAGATTGTTTTGTAATATCAAATAGGGGAAGATTGTTGGGATCTCATATTTGATGATTACAAAACTACATATGCATAAATAAAGAAAGATGAAACAACAAGGACTTAATGTGATAAATTAAGTTAGCTTTTTATGTAAGCTAGGTTTTCTTATAAACCCACTATATAAAAGGTATTAGAGGCGTCATTTTTTACATATCCATCCTAGTTAGATCTCTCTAATGAGAGTACCAAAGAAAGCGTGTGTATTATTAGTTAGCTTATTAGTTAGTTTATTAGATAGTTAGTGTAGCCTCAATGATTGTGGATCCTTGTTACAGTTTGTAACCATTTATTCTAATCAAATAAATGGAGGCCTGAATGTTTAGTAGTAAAACCTTGTTTAACAACGTTACTGTACTTTATAATTTCCGTTATGCTTATTAATGTTGTTTGTAAAACTAATCCTGGATGGGCAAAATCATCTCCATAATTGTTGGGATTCTTGATTTGATGATACAAATGAGCAACAGAATGAAACAAAAGGATCAAAGTCGTCATTATGAAACTCTACAAGCTGGTGGAGATATATGAAGATTTGGTCAAATATTCTACAAGATGATGATTAGGAAACATCTTAATGAGGTTTAATGTAATTTAAATAGTTTCCTTATCTATTGATTTACTTCCTTTGTAAGTTATGATATCTCCCTATATAAATAGATCATAGACATAGGTTTTAGACATATAGCATAGTCGACTGATGAGAGTCGAATAGTAAAAGGTAGTCTATAATCTTGTTGTGTAGACTCTAGGTTAGATTATAGTTAGTAACCCCAAGTTATAGTTGGGGTAATAGAGAAAACATATGAATAAAGAAAGCCTTGTGATAACATTGATTGTGTTCTTATAATTGCCCTATGCATATTCAATCATTGTTATTGTTTATCCTAGATATAAAAGATCTAACTAATCTGAGCTTAAAACAATTCAACAAGTGGTATCAGAGCTTGTTGAGAAACTCTGAGTAAGAAGAATCAAAACAGATCTATTATAAACCTTTACCTTTTAGATCTATTCAATGGCAGGAGAAGATGAACTTCATGATGATAATCCACCACCACCAGTTACACCTACACAACAAGCCCCTCACACTCTGTCAACTATTAAACTCCCTATTTTGAAGAAAGGTGAGTATGACATATGGGCCATGAAAATGGAACATTACTTGGGGCATACAGATTATCCTATATGGGAAGTCATACAAAAGGGAAATGGTCCAGTACAAGTCTCAACAGATACAAATGGACAAATAAGGGTTTTGCCTCCTAAAACTGCTGAGGAGATTTTGGCTAGAGAAAGAGAAAGAAAAGCAAGGACTACCTTGCTCATGTCTATACCAGAAGACCATTTAGCAAAATTTTACAAAATGACTTATTCTAAGATATGTGGGAAGCTATCAAATCAAGATTTGGTGGCAATGATGAATCTAAGAAGATGCAGAAATACATTTTAAAGCAACAATTTGAAAGCTTTTCTGTATCCAACTCAGAAGGATTGCACAAAGGCTATGACAGGTTTCAAAGTCTTCTGAGTCAACTTGAGATTCATGGTGCAGGTGTCTCCACTGAAGATGCTAATCAAAAATTTCTTAGGTCTTTACCTGCTTCCTGGTCCCAAGTATCCTTGATAATGAGGACCAAGCCAGGAGTAGATACTCTCAGTTTTGATGATCTCTATAACAATCTTAGAGTCTTTGAGTCTGATGTTAAAGGCTCTACTGCATCATCTTCCAGCACACAGAATGTGGCGTTTGTTTCTTCTGAAAGCACTAGCAGTACTAATGATGTTAGTACTGCTTATGGTGTTTCTACTTCTTCTGGCCATAACTCACAAAGGGAAGGCTCTTCATCATACACTGATGAACTCACATACTCTTTCTTTGCTAATCAATCAAGTAAACAGGCATCAAACAATTAAATGTTTACATTAAGCAAGTGTTAAGTAATTGTTTTGAGGATAATTATTAACTTTTTTCATTTTATTTTTATTAGTTGCGTAAAGTGATTACGTTTCGCAATAAAATACGTTTAGGCATACCCGGATCACCAAAATACTTTTTCTAAGGCTTCAACATAAATACCCACATCATTTATACCCAATACCAAAATTTACAAAATTAACATCACATATTATACATATAAAAACACGGTCATAGGTGGATGTTACAAGAAATAGAACAAAAATTCACCAGATGGTCTGATGTACATCTCTACATTAATGATGCCATACTTCCCATACTTTTGACCAACTATTTCCCTAAATCACTCATCTTGTCTTATATAGTGTTCTTGACTAACCACTTGTAGATATAAGTCTTGCACTTGTAAGTAAAAATCATACACTTCACTTTTACAAGAAAGATTTCATCTTTTCTCTCCCTTTTGGCTCCTATCCCACGGCTCAAATAACATACACACCAAAACCATACAAAATTTTATTTACATCATATACACACATTGCTACATCAATCCTAAGATGACCTAAGGTGGTTAAAAGGATTGGATTACGCATTTGCAAGGGATAAGCTAGGAAAAGGAAAGCTAGGGTTTCTTTGGAAAACTATGGTTTTCAAGTTGTGCAAGCTTTGGTTTTTCAACTAAACAAGGGTTTATATTGTGTTGGTTATCATCTTACATCATCATAAAGTTACCTAAAACCCTTTATGTCTTTACATTTATCATTTTATGTGTATATATGTTCTTTATAGCAAAAATCACCATTTAGGACTTTTAAACATGTAAAAGGAATTTTTACTTATGATGATCATTTTGTACACTTTTTCTTATGTTATGTGATAGTTAATATCATGATATAATGGAAATATAAGTATGTTAACATGTTGGGTTAAGTGGAAAATGTTTAGGTTATAAGACTTGTCATAAAAAGTTACTTAAAGGAAATTTATGATTTTATGTAAAAAAGTTATGAACTGTTATCTTGGACAAATAGAAAATCATGGACCTAAGGACATTTCTATATTGTTAACTTAGTATATTAGGAGTTATTAAGAACTTGTGGAAATTTTACTTAGTTGAAATAAGTATTATAGAACAAGTTAAACATATAAGTATTAATATATGTATCCATAAGGGGGCTGTTTGGTTTCGAAATCCAAACATGAGTTTGAAATTTTAAAAAGATATTACATCATCATGAAGATTCAAAAAGGTAAGAAAAATCGAAAAGATAACGAAAATGATACGTAGTTTCCGAGTTTTACGATCATAATCAGAGTTATAAAAGAATTTTTATAAAGAATTGTTATAAAAATTCTACAAACAGAAGGTTTGGTATTTTTATTAAATCACACATATTTTTAGGATTCCAAAACAATAACAAACGTAATTTTTAAATTAAAAACGAAGAAGTTATGAATTACACGAGTTTATTTACTTAAAATGTATAAAAATACTTTTATAAAACTATTTTTATAAAAGTTACTGTTCATGACAGAAACATTTATTTTTGTAAACCTCATAAATAAATAGAACTTTCAATTACGAGAACGTGCTCGAAAGAATTACTAAAAACGGAGCTAAAACGAATAAAATACGACGTTTACGATAATTAAAGTTTATAAAAGTAATTTTATAAACTATGAACAGTAAAAAATTATTGTTCATCAGCAGACCCCACTTTATAAAAATGTGATAATTTTGATAACGAAGACGTGCTCGAAGGAATCGCTAAAATCGGGATTAAAACGAATAAGTTGTTGCATTTACGGGTTTTACGACAATTAAATTTATAAAACGTCATGAACAGTAAAAGTACTGTTCATCAGAAGGTTATAAAATATAAAAATGTAATATTTTTATATATCATCTTAATACGAAGACGTGGACGTAAGAAACGCGAGAAACGGGAAAGTTATGCTAGTTTTACTAAAACGATAATTATAAACGTTTTCACTTTATAACAATGATTTTTAAATTACAAATAGATGGTGATGAGCTATATAGGATTGTATACGATATTAGTTATCGAAGTACATAGTACTTATACGACCTATGTTTGATTAGGTTGCCTTCGGATTCGTCCGTGACTCGTTATTTCACTTACTCGATTATTACTCATTCACTTCACTACTGAGGTGAGTTCATAGCCCCATGTTTTACATGATTTTGTTTTATAAGTTTTTGGGGTGAGAAACATGCATTGTTTTACAATTGGACACAAGTGGTTAAGTTTTACATTATGATTACGTGTTGCCTAAGTAGCGATAACCCTAGTTGAGCCCATTATCATGAACTGTCAGTTACTGGATTGTGAGCGCGAATGTTATGAATAGATCTATTGGGATTGACATCCCCGTTCGGGTGATTAGCTATCACTGGGCAAACGAACGTATACCATGTCGAACATAGGATGTTGCGGGTTAGAACATCATCACGGGCAATGTAGGCCATTTATATGGTATTCATTTATGTCGAGCTTCAGTGTCATGAGCTTAGGGCAACGTAATTACATTTATATGATGTCTGCATCTGTTGCATTATCATACACTTGGGAAATCTTGTGGTCCTACAATATACGATTTATCAAACCTATGAATTCACCAACATTATTGTTGACGTTTTAAAGCAATGTTTTTCAGGAGGTCAATAAGCACGAGGTGCAAGGGATACATTGGTGGTTTTGATTTGGATATCATGCATTAAAGATTTTGTCGCATTACATTTTGTATATCTGTTATGGGCTAGAAATCTTTATATTTTGAACAAGTGAACAAGTGAAGCTTCGGCTTATATAATAAATACTTTGTTAATTCCAATGTATCAGTTTTAAATGCTTTATCACGGGTAAGTCCTTGCGTCCTAGCAAATTATAATTTTTCTAACCTATGAATTCACCACCATTTTGTTGACAGTTTTAAAGCAATTGTTTTCATGTAGGACATTAGCACGAGGTTGCCAGGATACATGGTGACACTTATTGGTATCACAAAAGATATGATTGTAATATGTTTTGGGAAAATGAGTATTGTCCCCCCCCCCCCCCCCCCCCATCTTTGTAACATATCAAACACTGAACAAGTAAAAGCTGCTATGCTTTGTGTACAAGTGTCTTTTATCACATCCAATGTAGTCAATTTTAACGACATTTTGTCGTTCTTATATATCTTGTGCTATTGATTGAGAAGTAACACGCCCTGTATGTCCATATACCGCCGCGATCCATTTTGGAGTTTACCATGAATATGCGTCACTCTCCTAGTACAAATGATGTTAGTACTGCTAAAGGTGTTTTCTACTCTCTGGCCATAACTCACAAAGGAAGGATCTTCATCATACACTGATGAACTCAAGTACTCTTTCTTTGCTAATCAATCAAGTGGTCCACAATTAGATCATGAAGATCTTGAACAGGTTGATGAGTTTTGATTTAGAAGAGATGGATTTAAAATGGCAAGTGGCCATGATTTCTATGAGATTATAGTACAGACAAGTTTTTAACAAGAAGACAGGGAGAAGCCTGCAGTTAGATGCCAAAGGAACCGTTGGCTTTAAACAAGACCAAGGTTGAGTGCTTCAATTGTCATAACACAAGGCACTTTGCTAGAGAGTGCAGATCAAAAGGAAATCAAGAAAGCAGAAGGAGAGATGCAGGAACACTGGTATAAAGCAAAAGATAATGAAAGACCTGGAAAACAGGAGATGAGCTCTAAAGCTTTAGTAACTCTATGATGGGGATGGTTTGTAGAGAGTTGACTGGTCCATGCAGAAGATTAGCAAGAAGAAACATTTCCTTTGTGATGGCACACAGCAACTCAGGCTTCAAACACTCGGTAACATCTTGTTGTCAAAAAACGGTGAGGAATCTTATGCTAAACTTGATAGGAAAATTATATGATGAACAAAGGGAATAACTTGGTGTAGCTAGTATAGAAATTCAAGCCTATACTAAGGCTTTAAAAAAAAAGTAAGAAGACTGCTATAACAAGCAAAATTAAACTTATATAAGTATATTATATAAGACCAGTAGTAATATACGTACTATAATATAAACATGAATATTAATCATGTAAGCATCTAGTATGACCAACTAATGCAAATAAATAGTGTATGTATGTCCCGTGAAAATCCCTTTTTATGAATGCAATGTTTGAAAACGGTTATAGTGTAAAACCCTGTATTTTAAGGTCACTACTAATTTTTCACTTTTATTTAATATTCTAAGTTTCTAAAAATTTTCCTTTCATTATTTTGTCGTTTCATTATTCACTTGTAAAAAGCAGTATGATTTAAAATTTTATCCGTTTTTATTGATCGAGAAACCAATGACTCCGTATTTGGGCCTCGAGTGCCAATTTATTTTTATTTTTGTATTTTTCACATTCCTTGTGTTTAAATTGCACCTAGACGAAAAATAGCGTTTTAGGAAAAAGAATCGGGCTAGGAAAGGTTTTAGGGCCCGAGATTTATGGGTAATAATAGTTTAGGCAAAATGGGCCAAAGCCCACTCTCCCCTCCCTTTTTGATGGCCGGTCGAACTCACCCAAACAAACATCCCTTTTATTTTTTTAATTTTTTATTTGAGATAATTACCAACTATATACTCCTTCCTACCTTAATAAAACATTTTTACCAAATCAAACACACACACAGTTTATAAAAAGAAAACCAACGTCTTCTTCCCCTATTTTTTTTCTCTACTGTTCGACTTTTAGAACACCAAAACCCCAAGAACACCCAATTTTCTTCACCAAATCATCTTCTATCTACACCAAATCACACCATAAATTAACCTCTATCATTCCCCATTAACAAAAACCTCCATTCATTGATTGTAAAAATCTTGATTTTCAAGAATCTTGAGTTTTTAAGAGTTTGATTGGAATTAAGGGTGTTGGAGCACTAAGGGTTCGATTCTAGGTGATTACAAGAAGCTTTGGAGCAAGAAAATTTAAGGTTTTGGTTATTTGGGTGTTGGAGCAATCGGCCAAGATCAAGAAACCCACATAGGGCTTGTGTAATCTCTTAAATTTTTTATTTTTTTCTTTTTTTTTTTTTTTTTTTTTTTTTTTTCTTTTTTTTTACCCTTTTTTTATCCTTCAATTGTAAGTTTTAAATTGTTTCCTTGTACTCCCTTTTCACTAATTTGATGTTTCTAGCAATGCATGTGTTGATTTGGGGTTTTTATGAACATGCATGTGCATATTGTGATTGATCTTGATTAATTAGTGTAAGTGATGAAAAATGAATGATAGATGATTTACTTGAATGATTAGTAGCCTTGTGATGGAAAAATTGATGATTTGGATGTGTTATTGATTGATTTAGAGGTGGATTTTACGGACTGTTTTTGGACAGCAGGTAAACGGAGCTTGTTCTCCAAATTTTTGGTCTATAGCTACTAAGTAAATTGCATAGGTGGTTAGATAAAGTCTTAAGCTTCATTTGGTGAGTTGGATACTCTTGTAACGATTTCGGATGAAGGAGATATGGTCTTTTTACGGTAGAAGGTCAATTCTGGAGTTGCTGTTGGGAAACATGTTTTTCTCCAGGATTTTATACAGTAGGTTAAGGTTTTAAAACATGGTTAGACAATAGATATCATAAGATTTCTCCTCCAATTGTAATCAACTTCATTGCTATTTTAGTTTAAGATTTATGGCCAAAACGGTGGAAGTTAGAAATTCAGTAAGTTTTCTGTTTTGACCTTCTATTAGTAAAAACTTATTTCTCGTGGATTGGTAAACGATTAGAATGATTGGCTTAATGTTTTGAAAACTAGACTCATGTATATTTCCAGGATTGAAAACCTCACCTTTATATCTTTTAAGGATTAATAGACTGTGAATGTGACTAAAATTCTGCAATGTAAGTTTTACGCCTTTTCTTGTGAATTAAAAGTGTGACCATTTAGTAAAGATTAAGAATGGCTAAGCGATACTTAGTAGACACTTATTTGGGGTTAAGTGCAGGTCATACACCTATTTGAAAACTAAAAATACTTTGGTTTAGTCTTGGTGCAATATTGTTCATGTTTTGGATTCTTTAACTGTATTGTATAAACTATTTTATTCTCATTGATATAATCATAATCATCTCTAATTCGCGAGGGGGTGTTCTTGATTTATAGGTCTCGACTTAATCTTTGGAAGTCATCTTCGTCATACCTTGGTTTCTCATTGAATCATTACATACGGTGAAGTTCATAAGCTCGCCTTTACTAACTTTGAATTGTTTTATTAAAAAACGCGAGGGGGATACCTGCTTGTTTTATAAAATTGAAACACAAATGGTTTTCAACTATGCTGGACACCGAATTGTTTTAGCTTAGGCTTGAGTACAAATTGCTAAAGACCCTAATATCATGAACCGTTAACTACATGTGATGGGTAGACTCTATGGTAATAAATAGGCCTATGGGGTGACTCCCTATCCGGGGTATAAATCCTTTTGGAACACCTACTCTGAACGCGATTATCTTATATGAGAAGTTATAGGTTATATGGCTATATTTACCTAAATCTTTTGGGGAAAACTACTTTGTATCTCGTTCAAAGAGCTCGTTGTCACGAGCTCAATGCAAATTCTATATAAAGTTTGTTTGCGACTCAAGTTTTTCGTTGCTTAATACATATTTGTTTCTAATGTTTACTCTTATAAACTATGGTTCCAACTCAAAATTATGTTGACCTTTTTAGCAGTTTATCTCAGGTTATCAAAGCTAGAGGACTTGACTTTGGATGAGGATGAAGTTGCGCTTAAAAACTGATTTTGCTAAATCACTTATTTTCCATTCCTCAAAACAATGTTTTTACGGTTGTTTGACGTTTCAAACTTGTTCTATAAAATTGTCTTTATGTTGGGACAACGTTTGCACTCTGATCTATATATTTTGGAATGGAACATGTTATTAACGTCTCTTTTCGAGTCGTTCTATATAATGTATGACTATTGTACTCATTAATAACACCCCATTGTTGGTCCCGAATCTTGTTGTAAATTTGGGGGTGTTAAAGATTGGTATCAAGAGCCATAAGTTATAGAGAACTGGGTCAAAAACATTTTTGTACCTAAACTATAACTTTATTTTTCTAAATTTTTCGCGCGCAAAATACTCCTCGTGGTTCCCGCTCAAGTCATCCTCAAGTGATTACCATTTTAGTATTCCTTATTCATGAATACAATATTGTTTAGTATTTATTAAATAAATACTATGATTCATATCGAGATATTCTTCGATAATCAAAACTTTATATTAAAGTTTTCATGTTTAAATAAATCATTATTCTATTAATTACATGTTTAACCATAATTCAATTATTTACATGTTTAACTAGATCATTATCTCATTAATTACATGTTTTTAATTATTCGTTATTAATAATCATATTTCATTTTAATGCATGCATTCTATTCATTATTGTTATATAATTCTATTCTATGGAGTGTCCTTTCTACGTATTTATCTTTCCGTGATTACAAATTATCATGGCGAATTTACCTCCTCCTAATAATAATCCGAACGTTCCCGAAGATGAACCTATTGTTCCTATTGCTCCTAATCCTCTACCTTCCAATTCCTTATATACTCTCATTAATACTTGACTTCCTTTTCGATCTCTTATGCTTATTTAGTTTAATCATTTTCGCCCATTCTATTGTGATTATAAGTATTTTATTAACACTTTTATGTTAATAAATTTCTAATATGTATGCATATATGTAAACTTGTATTGTAAATCCATAAATTGTGGTGCATATTGCGTTTTGAAGTGTTGGATTGGGTTTTGATGATTAGTAATGGTGTTAGGATAATTTAAGAGCATTGGCGATGTTCGCGATGCGTGAAATTGGCGTTTTTAAGAGGTTTTAAGCAACCCGTATATTGCAGAAAATTAGCAAGACGAATTTGGTCTAAGCAATGTTGTTAAAAGTGATTTTAGGCTTGAGAATTTGATAAAGGTCGCCCCTAGCTTCGAAACGGTAGGTCGCACATCTCGTAATTCTTAAAAATGAACGTTTGGCGGCCATTTGAAATTTTGGAAAACTTTAAAAGTTCCGATCAGCTCTTGCTGAATTTTTAACTTACTGCAGAAACGAAAAAGGGTATTTTCGTCATTTTCCGTCGAGTCTCGGGTCTCGGCTAAAACTAAAAAGTTGTCTAAAATGTCGTTTTACATCAAATTTCTTTAGAGTCCGAGTTTTGAAAATGTATTTTAATGGGTCGTTTCGGAAGAGATCAGATTTAGGAAAAATATATAATAAAAGTTAACATGGCGAAATTTTTAAAAATTAGTCGACTAGTGTTGTAAGAAATGATTTGGCGTAAAATATAATAAGTAAAACTGAATTTACAACTAATAAGTTAGCCGTTTACTTTTGTTCGTGTCTAAATGTTTTAATCTTGATAACGGGTCAAAATGGATAATTTCTATAAAAATTTCATATTAGTCGGAATGGGTTAAAATGTTGTAAACTGAGATTTTGTTGTTTAATATGTTAGGCGTCGTCCTAATGAACGTGTTGGTATAAAAATCGAGTTCTAACTCTTAAAAACGAATAAGTTATGGCCATTAGAAGTTTGGAGTTGAGTAGTGTTAAATTCTGCAATTGGCCATTTGGCGCAGAATTCTGAGTAAACTTGCGCGCCTTATAATTTAATCACCCGAATAGCTTTTCTGGATTTTCTTGATTCTAAAACTAAGTTCGGCGAGTCTACTTTCAAACAAAGGAAACCTCGCGCATTTTCAATAAGTAAAAGTTAGTCAAATTGAATTTACAAGATGTCTACTCCTGAAACTCTTGAATAAAATTTGTCTAATCAATGAAAAAACATCATTTGTCAATTAAATAGATTTCTAACATATATCTGTAACAACTACATTGAATGCAAACATGTCTAATCAATGTAAAAACATCATTTTTAATCAATGTAAAAAAAACGCATTTTCAATAAGTAAAAGTTAGTCAAATTGAATTTACAAGATGGGTTGTCAAGACTGGGAATCTGTCCCAGAATTTCGTTTGCAAAGATAGGGTGAGCAGGCGGGTCAAAACTTAATATTTTTCGAAGAAATTTAAACTGTAGCATGTCCATAATATGTGTGAGCTACTGTAATTTTTTCAGAATTTTCTGTATAGTCTAAGGGGGTCTGATGGTGTCAAACTTTTGCAAAGTCCAGCAGGTCCTGTTTCGAACACTTTGGGTTGTGGTATATTTTTTTTTTGAAAAATAGTAAGACTTGTAAAACCTTCATGGGAAAAATACAAGGGGTTTAGAACATGTTGAGGTGGTTAGGAATGGATTTTGGGTAGTCGTTTGAGGCCATTTAGTATTTCTTTAAAATTCGTCAAGTGACTAGGAAAATTGGTCGAAAGAGGTTAAAAGGCTATGTGAATATAAGGTGAAACATTTAGGACGTTGTAAGAAGGGAATTAAGACGCACACATGGATTCTATAATATAAGATTATACATATGTCGAAACATTTATTTTTCTTTCTTTCTCGTGCTTATGCAACTTATGCATTTTCTTATAAGTTATAGCGTTCAAATATGTAGAGTGCCTCCACATTCTTATATATAATGTTATCTTTATGAATGTTAAATCGTTTCTCAAGACGTTGTGAGTGACACAATTGTCTCTCAACCTTCTTTATGGCACCGTGTGCGTGGCACAATGGATTCTCTTATTTCGAGACATTGTGAGTTATATGATTATCCCCGAAACTTTTTCGCGACTATTGCTTCGTTCTCTTTTGATGATATTGGAATTCGACATAGTTTATCGATCCTACTCGTTATTTCACTATTTATTAGATCATACGCTTCGTACTTTTGAAATGAATATGACGTCACGTAATCCGTCGCATGGAGACATGTCGACTAAATCAAACTCGCCTTTAACATTTTGCTTCATAACCCTCCATTCTTTTAGAAATGTACTATTAACATATTCTCGCGTAATGTGTCATCTAGGAATGTCTACTCCTGAAACTCTTGGATAAAATTTATGAGTATGTGTTTTGATTCTTTTGTATTAACCTCTACCCAGTAAGTGTTAAATCTTTGATTCTGGAAATGCAGTGTGTTCCAAAAGTTTGAACACACCTCCCCCAAAAAAAAAACCTTATGGCGATCATTCTAATTGCTTGATTCGAATCCTGTTAATCATCAATCATTGAATAACGCTTGATTAATATGGATCAAATGTTCTTACACCTTGTTCGCCCTATTCCTGTGATTGGTTATAGGCTTTCATCTCCGGTTGATCCCTATTACTAACGTGATCGGATAGGAACTGTTGGGTGTTTAGACATTTATGTGTTCATTTTAATTACTCTTTATTTGATTCGACGTGATTTTAGGGTTTGATCATGCAATTTTCTTTTTTAGGGTTTTATTTTTCTTATTTGTTTGGTGAGTTGGTAATATGGTGGCTATTTCCAAAAAGGAAGAGGTACAAAAGATTTTGACATCTATTTTCGTTACAAATTTTCCGGATCACGCTAAGGCAAAGGATTTATGGAATGTTTGTAAACAATACGGTCAAGTGGTTGATGCATTCATCCCGGATAGAAAGTCGAAGGCGGGTAAGAGATATGGCTTCGTTCGATTTATTAGAGTATATGATGTGGACCGTTTGGTTAGTAATTTGTGTACGTTATGGATGGGGAGTCATCATCTTTACGCAAACGTCGCTAGGTTTCAGAGACATCCTGCTGTTAATAGTGGTGGATATACTCATCAGAATGGTAATTATGTGTCTAAAAAAACAGAAGCCAATTCGAATAATGGACGTAGAACGGACAAAAGGTCTTATGTTAATGTTGTTAATGGGGATACAAAATCGACAGAAGCGTGTGAACCAGCTTTACTTCTTGATGAGTCATGTCTTAACCAACTGGATTACTCGTTAGGTTTGCTTGGTAAAGTTAAAGAATTCAGCAGTTTTGATAATATGAGAATGGTATTGGGGAATGAAGGCTTCGATGACATTAATTTAAGGTATATGGGAGGTATGTGGATCATGATTGATTTTAAAACGGAAGATACTAAAGCTAAGTTTCAGTCGTGCTTAGGAGCGACATCATGGTTTTCTCTACTCATACAAGCGTCCAAAGAGTTTGTTATTGATGAACGTATCACTTGGGTAGACATTGAAGGAATACCTCTCAAATTATGGTCGGAAAGTACGTTTAATAGGATTGCGGCAAAATGGGGTAAGATGCTTTATTTGGAGAAATTAGATGAAGGGTGTTTGTATAGTAAGAGGTTGTGTATTCTTACTACTGGAAAATCAAACATACTCGAAACGTTCAAAATCATTCATAAAGGGAAGAGATTTTTGGTGAGAGCAAAAGAAACCATGGGATGGATTCCTGATTTTGATGAACAAGAGGAAGATAATAGCGAATCGGAAGACGAGCAATCCGTAGGTTTTATTAAGGAAGACTTTGATGGTAGTGATGTAGAGAAGGAAGGGGATAATAACGTTAGTATGGTTCCAGACTCGGTGAAGGAAGATGTGAATGTGCAAGCTGAAGAGAAAGGTAATGATTTTGATGTTAATAATTCTCTTGATCCTTTTGAGCTATATTCGCTATTGAATAAAAAGAGAAATGTGGAGGAGAAAATGGATAAGTCGAATGAAACAGTGAGTATTCCATTTCCTCCTGGATTTACTCCTTGTGACGAAACAGAAGTTGAGTGTGATAAGAAGTCTATGGGTAATAATGAAGGCAGCGGGTCTGACAACGAAAAAGGGGAATCGGTTTCTATTGGTTCAAGGAAAAGCAACAAGATAGAAATTAAAAGGACGGGGGGTTCGTTATTAACTGTTATGGAGGAATTGATCAAGGTGGGAAAGACGATGGGTTACAATATGGAAGGATGTATGAAAAATATTGAAGAAATAATTGAAATTCAAGGAGGAAAAGAGGTTTTTAAATGAATATGGTTTCTCTTAACGTTCAAGGCCTAAACCCTAAGGCCAAAAAAGATTGGGTTAAGGAGATTTGTGTTTCTCATAAGGTGAATTTTCTTACCTTACAAGAGACCAAGATGGAGGATATTTCTTTGATTGATGTTAAATGTTGTTGGGGTAACTATGCTTTTGAGTATGTGTATAGTCCGGCGGTTGGTAATTCGGGTGGCATTTTATGTGTGTGGGAGAAGTCGGCTTTTAAGAAAAACAATTCTACGATTTCCGATTATTTTGTTATGATTAGCGGGTCTTGGTTATGTAGTGGTGTAAATCTTTTGATTATTTCGGTGTATGCTCCTCAAGAATATGCCGAAAAGAAAATGCTTTGGGATTATTTGGTTCATGTGATTAGTAAATGGGACGGGGAGGTGATCGTTATGGGAGATTTTAATGAGGTTCGATTCAAGAATGAAAGATTTGGCTCGTTATTTCATGCTCATGGCGCGGATGCTTTTAATAGATTTATTTTGCAAGCAAATCTTCAAGAGATCCCCCTTGGAGGTTGTTCTTTCACTTGGTGTCATAGATCCGCTAAGAAGATGAGTAAGCTAGACCGGTTTCTTATGTCGGAAGGCTTGTTGGGTGTGAATCCTAACTTTTCGGCTTTAACGTTGGATAGGTACCTATCGGATCATAGACCTATTATGTTGCGTGATTCTTCCCATGATTATGGCCCTATCCCTTTTAGGATGTATCATTATTGGTTCGAGATAGACGGATTTGAAGAGATGATTTCGAAAGCTTGGTGTGAATGTCCAATCGTTGAGGTAAATCCTATGTTGTACTTGATGTATAAGATGAAATTTCTCAAAAAGTGTATTCGTGAGTGGAATGGGAAGAGACAATCTAATAAGTGTAAAAAAAGGGCTTTTAAAAAAGATCTCCATGACTTGGAAATTGTTATTGACCAAGGCAATGCTACGGATGATATTCTATATAAAAGAATGGAGATCATTAAAGACATCCAAGAAGCGGAGAAAGTGGATAATTTGGAGGCGGCGCAAAAAGCTAAGATAAAATGGGCGATAGAAGGAGACGAGAATACAAAGTTTTATCATGGGATTTTAAATAAGAAACGTAATCAACTTGGTATACGTGGAGTCTTAAAAGATGGTATGTGGATCGATAATCCGGCTATGGTTAAAAAGGAGTTCTTGGAGCATTTTAGTACTCGGTTCCAGCAGCCTCGTCGTATTCGTCCAGTGATCAATATTGATTTTCCTCGTACGATTAGTGAGCTGAAAAAAAATGAATTGGAAGGTGATATTTCGTACCAAGAGATTAAGCGGGCGGTGTGGGATTGTGGGATTGATAAATCTCCGGGACCGGATGGAGTTACTTTTGGTTTCATTAGAAGATATTGGTCTTTAATTGAAAAGGATGTAGTGGCGGCGGTTCAACATTTTTTTACTTCCGGTAATTTTCCTAAAGGTTGTAATGCGTCGTTTATTGCTTTGATCCCTAAGATTCCGGATGCTAAATTGGTTAAGGACTTTCGTCCAATTAGTCTTATAGGGAGCTTATATAAAATTATTGCGAAAATTTTGGCTAATCGGCTTGTTGGTGTGTTGGGTGACTTAGTTAGTGAGGTTCAATCGGCTTTTGTGGCGGATAGACAAATTCTAGACGGTCCGCTCATTCTCAACGAGGTTCTTCAATGGTGTAAAGCGAAAAAAAAACAAACGTTTATTTTCAAGATTGATTTTGAAAAGGCTTATGATTCCGTTCGTTGGGATTTCTTAGGAGACGTTTTAAATCGTTTTGGCTTTGGTGCTAAATGGTGTGGTTGGATACAAGAATGCCTTCGATCTTCTCGTGGTTCGGTTTTAGTAAATGGAAGTACGACGGAGGAATTTCAATTTTATAAAGGCTTAAAACAAGGTGATCCGTTATCTCCTTTCTTATTTATATTGGTTATGGAGAGTCTTCATTTGTCCTTTAAAAGAGTGGAGGATGCGGGTATGTTTAATGGTATCAAGATTAACTCTTCTATGACTTTATCTCATATGTTTTATGCGGACGATGCTATATTCATGGGTCAATGGAGTAAGCGGAATATTGATACTTTAATGTATATGTTAAAGTGTTTTGAACGGGCTTCGGGTCTTAGTATTAATCTTAGTAAAAGTAAACTCATGGGGTTAGCGGTTTCGATAGAGAAGGTCGAAGAAGTTACGAGACATATTGGTTGTGGCATTCTTAATACTCCGTTTTCTTTTCTTGGCTCGAAAGTAGGGGGATGTATGTCTCGGATTAAATCATGGGATGAGGTTATCGACAAAATGGTGAATCGACTTTCTAAATGGAAGATGAAAACTTTGTCTATTGGAGGTAGGCTCACTCTTCTTAAAGCGGTTTTTGGTTCTATGCCTATTTATCATATGTCTATTTTTAAGGTTCCTATGTTGGTTCTACAACGTATGGAATCAATCCGGTGTCACTTTTTTAATGGCAATGATCTTGATAGTAAAAGGTCAATTTGGGTTAGTTGGAATAAAGTCTTGACGTCAAAGGAGAAAGGAGGTCTTGGTGTATCTAGTTTATTCGCGCTTAATAGAGCGTTAATGTTTAAATGGGTTTGGCGATTTTTTAATCAAAGTGACTCGTTATGGGTTAGGGTCATTCATGCTATACATGGAGTTGATGGTAGGATTGGTAGAGCTGGGAATGTCGGACATACGTCGATTTGGTGCGATATTATTAAAGAAATGGATAGGTTAGCTTCTCATGGAATTGATCTTATAAGTATGATGCATAAGAAGATAGGGAATGGGTCGAATACTTCTTTTTGGAAGGATCGGTGGAGGGGGGAGCAGCGATTGAAAGAGGTTTTTCCACGCATTTATGCGCTTGAGGTAAACAAACACATTTCGGTAGCTTTCAAATTTGAGCAGACTTCTTTATCTTCCTCTTTGCGTAGGATGCCGCGTAGTGGCATTGAATCCGAACAGTGGGATCATCTTTTGGACAGTTTGGAGGGAGTGATGTTAAGTCCATCGGAGGATAGGTGGTCGTGGGATTTAAATGGGTCGGGGGAATTTTCAGTTGCTTCGGCGCGAAGGTATATTGACAACAATAGATTACCAGATATTTCTTCCAAAACAAGATGGATTAAAGAAGTGCCTATTAAAGTCAATGTTCACGCTTGGAAGGTGCGTATAAATGGTTTACCGACTCGGTGGAACATTTCACGTAGAGGTATAAATATCCCTTCTATTCTATGTCCTCTATGCGAGACGGGTGTTGAATCTTCGAAACATTTGTTCTTTAATTGTAGTGTTGTTAGAGCTATTTTTCGGAGGGTTTGTATTTGGTGGGATGTGAGTTACATGGAGCTTGATTCTTTTGATGAGTGGATTTCTTGGATAACTAATTTACGGCTGCCTTCTAAGCATAAAAGATTATTAGAAGGGGTGTGTTATGGTCTATGGTGGTTCATTTGGGCTTTTCGGAATAAGAAGATTTTTGGCGTTGTTCCTTCTTCCAAGGCGAATATTTTTGATGATCTAGTGATCTCGTCTTTCTTTTGGTGTCGTTATAGATGTAAAGCTACGTTTAATTGGGTGGATTGGTTAAAAAAATCCTCACCTTGTGTCCTTGTAATGTTCTAGCTTCTTGCTAGTGTTTTATTTTAATAAAATTCGCCGTTCAAAAAAAAAAAGCAAAAAAGATTTTGAGGTTACCCAACCATTTCGGCATGTAACAAAATCACCCATATCGACCCGTTTCAGAAAACCACCTGAATCTTTACACAAAATCACTCATATCAACCCGTTACACAAAATTACCCATATCGACCCATTACACAAAATCGCCCATATAAATGATGAATCCATGTTAATCTTATACATAGTTCGCAAAATTATTTATTGAAGATTTAATAGTTACTCAGTGTCCATTATAAACTATCATATTCGGAACACTTTCTTTCCCGTTTTAAATGAAGACTTTCAAACCCCAGTCTCGATTATAAACCATTATATTCCCTATTTAAACAACAATATACTTATGTGATGTTCGACAACAAAATTGTATGATACATAGATTTAATATATAAACGTATTACTGATAAGTATAACTTTACCATCCCATTTATTTACAATGGCTCGTTGTATGACAACAATAATTTGACCTACATCATCACATGCATGCAAGAATTTACAAAACTAATCCACAAATACTCCCTACAATGTGCACTTAAGTTCGTTACCCCTACATATATCTCAACAATGCTAATTTGTGACTTTAGGTTCATTACATAGAAAATTAATCCACTCAATATAGAATGTTACGTAAATTAAAAGGTAAACTAAAAAACTTATTCGACAGTAGTGAGTGAAGAAGTATCTTTATATTAGGCTTGCTACTTTTGTCATAGTTATCAAGGTGTTCACACGCAACAACTTGACCGATCACATCTAAAAGAAAAAAATAAAGGAACAAATGGTTTAAACTTGAAGATGACCCAGTGATGAATATAAAGACTTGATGAGATATCAAAATCGGTGTTAAGCATTCACAAAATAGATAACTTATAAAAAAATTATTTTAAGGACTTACGTGTGCGATTAAATTAAGTAGTTACTTGCTTGGATAAATTGACAAACAACAATGGATGTATATAGGTTTCCTTATTTATTTTTTTGTAGGGAATAATAACTACTATGTCAATGATACGATATACAATTTGGTTTGTAACTACTAAAATAATAAACGTGCATGTATCGTCTTCTCCAGTTGGTAGATAGTCTTGAATAGAAAATGTATGCAGCAAACGTCAAACGCTTGAGTAGTCCTATGTTCATTCCATGAAGACCTAAAAATTAAAATAAAAATAAAAAATTAATATCAAACTTAAAGGATGTTGTCAATAAGAGTATATGTAAAATTAAAAAAAAATAGTAGTATCATTTATATACATACATTTGAACATACAGCCTCATAGAAATATGCCAAGGACTTGAGTCAAGCAAATTACATCGTAATTCAAAAACATTCCATGCCGACTGCATTTTAATTCCGAATTTCCCCCACGTGATGTATTTGAGTGACTGAATCACAAATACGATTTGGGTAGATATGCTTATCAAATTAAGTTCTCGATAATAAAGTCAAATATGATTTGGGTAGATATGTAGCCACAAATTGCCGTTCCAAAAAAAAAAAGATATGCATATCAAATTAAGTCGTGTGTTGATAATTGTTATTTTATTTTTAATTTGAATAAATCTGTTGAACCTAGTACTTATTTGAGGGGTTGTTAAGGTAATAAATTGGGTTTAAGCTATAAATAATAAAATGAAAGCTTTATATTAAATTAATACTTAGGTTTTAAATAACTTACCTCCAAATTATACTTTTGGCTGTAAATAGATTTTTGAAACAAAATATAAAACTAATGGTAACTATGAGGAAATATTTAGTCATGCGGTTTAAATGAGTACTATGCGGTGTTTAATAAAGTTTGGCACTTTAAAATGGTCGGGAAAAATAAAAAGTAGATAATGCATTTTTATGGGTTCTTTCACAGGAGGTTTATATGACCTCCCTCACTTTCATTTTTCTAAAAATGCACACACTTCATTACTGAGGTCTATGCCTCTATTTATAAGTAGATGCTATAGTGACATCTACAGTAGAAAATCTACTAGATGATCAACACGGGTCACTACATTATTGTTATCTTACATCACTGCTTACGCTAATTTACATTATAGACTTACTGGCCGACATGCCTTACATTATTGCCTTACATTATTACTAAAATACAAACTACACCTTCCTACGTCTAAAAAACAACTCTACTGATTGAAGACGCGTGGCATAGATAAATCTTCTGGATCTTTCTTTTTTGTCTTCGTTCTTCTTTTCTTTTAGCCTTCTATTATGTAGATGAGCTGGTACCTTCTGAACAGTGATGATAACAATAAAGAAAAAGGAGTTAAAATACTACAAAATCATCTAAACATGCAGCAGGAATAAAGGTTTTTGGAGATACAAATTACACGAGGATTATTGCAAGGGTCGACTTATTCGTTGGCAACTACAGTTATACCAATTTCATATTTATATCAAATATATAAAAACCGATAACAACACCATTGCTGACACTCTTACCCGAGAATGGAAGCAATAATCAAACAAGTCCAGCACCAATTACATTAGAAACAAGAACAAAAAGCCTCCCTCAAAGAACAAATATCCATCATTGAAAAAGAATAAAACGAACTGCATGATATTTTAAAAAGCTTAACCCAAAACATTGAATCAAGACCAGAACCATCTACTCAAACATCAACCCAAGCATCAAATTCAAACACCCAACGATCATCTTCACCATCTCCCGGAAGAAAAGAATTCATGAAAAGAGAAGAAGACATTGAAAAAATAGTCCATAATTCAAGTCACGGAAAACCAAAATGGTATGTCATCTTCAACGGACCATTCAGAGGCATCTACACTGATTGGGCAACTGCCAGTACCTACATAATCGGAAAAAGTGTCTCACATAAAAGTTATCTCACAAAGGAAGCAGCAAAAAAGCCCTCGAAGAATCATACAAAACAATCACAACAGAAGAAGTTCAAAAGTCAAAACAGTTTGTCTCTCTTAATCAGCATTTGCAGAGTCAAACGGAAAAATTAAATGCAGTCAGCAGAATGAAGAATATTTCAACCACAAAAGAAAAAGAAGAAATGAGAAGACTAACAATTGAGAAATTTCAAAGGCTATTGGATAGTCTTATTAATTATAATGAAGTACATACAACCATGCTTTTTTATCCCAAGAAAAGAAGAAATATTGGACCCAAGGCGGTATTCTTTCCACAAGCATCACCAAAGGATGTTTACGACTACTACGTTCACGGATTAGTAGATATGGTATACATTAACGGCGAAACCCTCAAAGAATTACAAGAATTTCCACTAAAAGTACAAAGCATCATCAAAGGTTACAAAGAAATCTTCGCAAGAGGACGATAATTATTCTTAAAAATGCGTGCTAGCTACCCAATATTCGACAAGGAACAAAAACTCCTAGTACCATCAATTACTGTGGCACAACTTGGAGTAAGCAATAAAGGTTATCAAGACAAAGACGTGAAAATAGAATGTACACCACCAACAATCGATGATTTAGTATATTTCTTCATGGAAGTATTAGCAGGATCATCAAAAATAGGAACAGGTCCAAGACAGAAAGACAAAATCAAGATTAATTATTGTTCAAAATTTTTATTAATATATTCAAAATTCTAGGAAAGGATCGATGAGGTCCAATTAAAGGTATTATCTAATTTCAAAGATCAGATTGAATTATTTTTAGGATTATTAGCCTCATTGCCAGAAGACCTCAAACAGCGGTTATGTAGATACATGACAAGAAACTCAAGGCGCCTTTATCACTACTGTTCAGAAGGTACCGGCTCATCTCCAATAATAGAAGGCTAAAATAAAAGAAGAACGAAGACAAAAAGAAATATCAGGAAGATTTATCTATGTCACGCGTCTTTAATCAGTAGAGTTGTTTTGTAGACGTGGGAAGGTGTAGTTTGTATTTTAGTAATAATGTAAGGCAATAATGTAAGGCATGTCGGCAAGTAAGTCTATAATGTAAATCAATAATGTAGTGACCCGTGTTGGTCATCTAGTAGGTTCTCTACTGTAGATGTCACTATAGCATCTACTTTATTGTATTATAAATAGAGGCATAGATCTCAGTAATGAAGTGTGCGTTTTTTGAGTGTGAACCACCATTGAGTTAGAATTTTGTATACTCTTTCTTTATCTATTGAAACATTGAGTTTCTGAATAGCAGATACATATCACCCTATTATCACGTATCAACCATCCATTATCAATTCAAAAGAATTAAAACCATCCATTTTCAATTTGAAGAATCAAAGCTAGAACATATCAAATACAAATCCAATTCACAATTCCAAAATAAAAACACAAATGCCCTAGCACTACAACATTAAAGATGCTTCAATATTTAATTTTAAACCAACTAGTTTAAGTATTAATCTGGGTACAAGCATGAACACGGGTATTATTTGCACCAGTTTTTGATCGCCATTTTCCTCGTAAAAATCTTGGTATCAGAGTTGCGTCGACGATCATCGGAGCTATGAACAATCAAGAAAAAGGATTTACAATACTACAAAATCATCTAAACACGCAGTAGGAATAAAGGTACGAATTACAGACCGATTCAAAGTATGTAACAGGTTTTTGGAGATACAAATTACACGAGGATTATTGCAGGGGTCGACTTATTCATTGGCAACTACAGTTACACCAATTTCATCCATACATCAAATATATAAAAACCAATAATAACACCATTGCTGACACTCTTACTCGAGAATGGAAGCAATAATCAAACAAGTCCAACACCAATTACAACAAAAACAAGAACAAAAACCCTCCCTCAAAGAACAAATATCCATCATTGAAAAAGAATAAAACGAACTGCATGATATTTTAAAAAGCTTAACCCAAAACATAGAATCAATACAAAACCATCTACTCAAACATCATCCCAGGCCTCAAATTCAAACACCCAACGATCATCTTTACCATCTCCCGGAAGAAAAGAATTCATGAAAAGAGAAGAAGACATTGAAAAAATACTCAAGAATTCAAGTCATGGAAAACCAAAATGGTACGTCATCTTCAACGGACCATTCAGAGGCATCTAGACTGATTAGGCAACTGCTAGTACCCACATAATAGAAAAAGTGTCTCACATAAAAGTTATCTCACAATGGAAGCAGCAGAAAAAGCCCTCAAAGAATCATACAAAACAATCACAACAGAAGAATTTCAGAAGTCAAAATAGTTTGTCTCTCTTAATCAGCATTTGCAGAGTCAAACGGCAAAATTAAATGTAGTCAGCAGAATGAAGAATAATCCAACCACAAAAGAAAAAGAAGAAATAAGAAGACCAACAGTTGAGAAATTTCAAAGGCTATTGGATAATCTTATTAATTATAATGAAGTACATACAACCATGCTTTTCAATCCCAAGAAAAGAATAAATATTAGACCCAAGGCGGTATTCTTTCTAGAAGCATCACCAAAGGATGTTTACGACTACTTTGTTCACGGATTAGTATACATCAACGACGAAACCTTTAAAGAATTACAAGAATTTCCACTAAAAGTACAAAGCATGATTAAAGGGTACAAAGAAATCTTCGCAAGAAGACGAGAATTATTCTTAAAAATGCGTTCTAGCTACCCAATATTCGACAAGGAACAAAAACTCCTAGTACCATCAATTACTATGGCACAACTTGGAGTAAGCAATAAAGGTTATCAAGACAAAGACGTGAAAATAGAATGTACACCACCAACCATCGATGATTTAATATATTCCTTCATGGAAGTATTAGCAGGATCATCAAAAATAGGAACATGTCCAAGATAGAAAGACAAAATCAAGATTAATTATTGTTCAAAAAATTTATTAATCTATTCAAAATTCGAAGAAAGGATCGATGAAGTCCAGTTAAAGGTATTATCTGATTTCGAAGACCAGATTGAATTATTTTCAGGATTATTAGCCTCATTGCCAGAAGACCTCAAACAGCGGTTATGTGGATACATGACAAGAAACTCAAGGTACCATTATCACTACTGTTCAGAAGGTACCAGCTCATCTCCAATAATAGAAGGCTAAAATAAAAGAAGAACGAAGAAAAAAAGAAAGATCAGGAAGATTTATCTGTGCCACGCGTCTTCAATCAGTAGAGTTGTTTTTTAGACGTGGGAAGGTGTAGTTTGTATTTTAGTAATAATGTAAAGCAATAATGTAAGGTTGTCGGCCAGTAAGTCTATAATGTAAATTAGCGTAAACAGTGATGTAAGATAGCAATAATGTAGTGACCCGTGTTGGTCATCTAGTAGGTTCTCTACTGTAGATGTCACTATAGCATCTACTTTATTGTATTATAAATAGAGGCATAGACCTCAGTAATGAAGTGTACATTTTTTGAGTGTTAACCACCATTGAGTTAGAGTTTTGTATACTCTTTTTTTATCTGTTAAAACATTGAGTTTCTAAATAGCAGATAACTATCACTCTATTATCACGTATCAACCATCCATTATCAATTTGAAGAATCAAAGCTAGAAAATATCACGTACAAATCAAATTCACAATTCCAAAAGAAAAACACAAAGACCCTACCACTACAATATTAAAGATGCTTCAATATTTAATTTCAAACCAACTAGTTCAAGTATTAATCTGGGTACAAGCATGAACACGGGTATTATTTGCGCTAGTTTTTGGTCGCCGTTTTCTGCTTAAAACCAAAATGGTACGTCATCTTCAACGGACCATTTAGATGCATCTACATTGATTGGGCAATTATAAGTACCCACATAATCGGAAACAGTGTCTCACATAAAAGTTATCTCATAAAGGAAGCAGCAGAAAGAGCCCTCGAAGAATCATACAAAACAATCACAACAGAAGAAGTTCAGAAGTTAAAACAGTTTGTCTCTCTTAATCTGCATTTGTAGAGTCAAATAGCAAAATTAAATGCAGTCAGCAGAATGAAGAATATTCCAACCACAAAAGAAAAAGAAGAAATAAGAAGACCAATAGTTGAGAAATTTCAAAGGCTATTGGATAGTCTTATTAATTATAATGAAGTACATACAACCATGCTTTTCTATCCTAAAAAAAGAAGAAATATTAGACCCAAGGCGGTATTCTTTCCAGAAGCATCACCAAAGGATGTTTACGACTACTTTGTTTATGGATTAGTAGATACAGTATACATCAACGGTGAAACCCTCAAAGAATTACAAGAATTTCCAATAAAAGTACAAAGCATGATAAAAGGATACAAAGAAATCTTCACAAGAGGACGAGAGCTATTCTTAAAAATGCATTCTAGCTACCCAATATTCGACAAGGAACAAAAACTCCTAGTACCATCAATTACTGTGGCACAACTTGGAGTAAGCAATAAAGGTTATCAAGACAAAGACGTGAAAATAGAATGTACACCACCAACAATCGATAATTTAGTATATTCCTTCATGGAAGTATTAGCAGGATCATCAAAAATAGGAACAGGTCCAAGACAGAAGGACAAAATAAAGATTAATTATTGTTCAAAAAATTTATTAATCTATTCAAAATTCTAGGAAAGGATCGATGAAGTCCAATTAAAGGTATTATCTGATTTCAAAGATCAGATTGAATTATTTTTAGGATTATTAGCCTCATTGCCAGAAGACCTCAAACAGTGGTTATGTAGATACATGACAAGAAACTCAAGGCACCATTGTCACTACTGTTCAGAAGGTACAATCTCATCTCCAATAATAGAAGGCTAAAAGAAAAGAAGAACGAAGACAAAAAGAAAGATCTGGAAGATTTATCTATGCCACACGACTTCAATTAGTAGAGTTGCTTTTTAGACGTGGGAAGGTGTAGTTTGTATTTTAGTAATAATGTAAGGCAATAATCTAAGGCCTGTCGGCCAGTAAGTATATAATGTAAATTGGCGTAAGCAATGATGTTAGATAACAATAATGTAGTGACTCGTGTTGGTCATCTAGTAGGTTCTCTACTATAGATGTCACTATAGCATCTACTTTATTGTATTATAAATAGAGGCATAGACCTTAGTAATGAAGTGTGCATTTTTTGAGTGTTAACCATTATTGAGTTAGAGTTTTGTATACTCTTTCTTTATTTGTTAAAACATTGAGTTTCTGAATAGCAGATACCTATCACCCTATTATCACGTATCAACCATCCATTATCAATTCAGAAGAATTAAAACCATCCATTTTGAATTTGAAGAATCAAAGCTAGAACATATCATGTACAAATCCAAAAGAAAAACACAAAGACCCTACCACTACAACATTAAAGATGCTTCAATATTTAATTTCAAACCAACTAGTTCAAGTATTAATCAGGGTACAAGCATGAACACATGTATTATTTGTGCCAGTTTTTGGTAGCCATTTTCCTCATAAAAATCATGGTATTAGAGCTGGGTCGATGATCATTGAGTTAGAGTTTTGTATACTCTTTCTTTATCTGTTGAAACATTGAGTTTCTGAATAGCAAATACCTATCACCCTATTATCACGTATCAACTATCCATTATCAATTCTAAAGAATTAAAACCATCCATTTTTAATTTGAAGAATCAAAGCTAGAACATATCACATATAAATCCAATTCACAATTCCAAAAGAAAAACACAAAGACCCTACCACTACAACATTAAAGATGCTTCAATATTTAATTTCAAACCAGCTAGTTCAATTATTAATCTGGGTACAAGCATGAACACGTGTATTATTTGCGCTGGTTTTTGGTCGCGAATAATACCCGTGTTCATGCTTGTACCTAGATTAATACTTAAACTAGTTGGTTTGAAATTAAATATTGAAGCATCTTTAATGTTGTAGTGGTAGGGTCTTTGTGTTTTTCTTTTGGAAATGTGAATTGGATTTGTACGTGATATGTTTTAGCTTTGATTCTTCAAATTGAAAATGGATGATTTTTTTTTTTGAATTGATAATGGATGGTTGATACGTGATAATAGGGTGATAGGTATCTGCTATTCAGAAACTCAATGTTTTAATTGATAAAGAAAGAGTATACAAAACTCTAACTCAATGGTGGTTAACACTCAAAAAAGTAGATGCTATAGTGACATCTGCAGTAGAGAACCTTTTAGATGACCAACACGGGTCACCACGTTATTGCTATCTTACATCACTGCTTACGCTAATTTACATTATAGAGCTGATTTAGTATATTCCTTCATGGAAGTATTAGCAGGGATCATCAAAAAATAGGAACAGGATCATTATAAAATATAAAAAGACAAAAAGACAAAATACAAGATTAAATTATATGTTCAAAAAAATTTATTAATCTATCAAAAATCCAGGAAAGGATAGACGAAGCGTCCAGATTTACATGGCGAAATTATCTGATTTGCAAAGCGATCATATTGAATTATTTTTAGGAATATCGACAGCCTCATAGCCAGAAGACCATCAAACAAGCGGTTATGTATATAACATGACAGAACACTTAAGGCAAAAACAATAAAAAACACATTTGTCACTACTGTTCAGAAGGTACCACTCATCTCCAATAATAGAAGGCTAAAAGAAAAGAAGAACGAAGACAAAAAGAAAGATCAGGAAGATTTATCTATGCCACGCGTCTTCAATTAGTAGAGTTGCTTTTTAGACGTGGGAATGTATAGTTTGTATTTTAGTAATAATGTAAGGCAATAATGAATAGGATTGTCGGCCCTGTAAGTATAATAATGTAAATTAGCGTAAGAATGAATGATGTAGATAGCCAATAATGTAGTGACCCCGTAGTTATCATCTAGTAGTTGTCTACTGTAATGTTACAAACATAGCATCTACTTTATTGTAATATAAATAGAGGCATAGACCTTATAATGAAGTGTGCGATTTTTGAGTGTTAACCACCATTGAGTTAGAGTTTTGTATACTCTTCTTTATTTTTGATTAAAACATTGAGTTTCTAAAATACAGATACCTATCACCTTTTATCAGTATCAAACATCCATATATCATTCTCAAAAAGAATTAAAACCATCAATTTTGATTTTGAAGAATCAAAGCGTAGAACAAATCCCACATACAACTAATTCCCTATTTCTAAAAATAAAACACACAAAGACCCAACTCACGACAACATTAAACGGAAGCTATGTCAATATATTTAAATTTTTAAACACCTAGTTCAAGTACTTAATCAGTACAAGCATGAACACGGGTATTATTTGCGCTAGTTTTTGGTAGCCGTTTTCGGCGTAAAAATCTTGGTATCAGAGCTGCGTCGACGATCATTGAGAGTTAAGAAGTTGTGTATACTCATTTCTTTACTGTTGAATACAATGAGTTTTTTGAATACAAATAACGTATCACCTATTATCTACGTATCACCATCCATAATCAATTCAAAAGAATTAAAACCACGCCATTTTTAAAAAAAATTTATTTTGAAAAACAAAGCTAGAACATATCACGTACAAATCCAATTCACAATTCCAAAAGAAAAACACAAGAGCCTACACTACAAACGTTAAAGTGCTTCATCTTTAATTTCAAACCACTAGTTCAAATATTAATCTGGGGACAAGCATAAAACACGGGTATTAATTTGAGCCAGTTTTTGGTTCTAGCCAATAATACCATGTGTTCAGCTTGTACCCAGATTAAATACTTGAACTAGTTTGGGGGGGGGGGGGTTTGAAATCAAATATTTGAAGCATCTTTAATGTTGTAAGTGATTAAGGGTCCTTGGTGAGTTCCTTGGAGATTGTGAATTAATTTGTACTTGATATGTTCTAGCTTTGATTCTTCAAATTGACAATGGATGGTTTTAATTATTTTGAATTGATAATGGATGGTTGATACGTGATAATAGGGTGATAGGTATCTGCTATTCAGAAACTCAATGTTTCAACAGATAAAGAAAGAGTATACAAAACTCTAACTCAGGTGGTTAACATTCAAAAATAGTAGATCTAATAAAGTGACATCAACAGTAGAAGAAACCTACCAGAGTGACCACACGGGTCACTACATTATTTCTATCTTACATCACATGCCTTACGCTAATTTACATTATAGAGCTCTCTCTCTCTCTCTCTCTCTCTCTCTCTTTCTCTGTCTCTGTCTCTCTCTCTCTCTCTGTCTGTCTGAACCCTCTCTTCTCTCTCTCTCTCTGTCTCTTTTCTCTCTTCTCTCTCTTCTTCCATCTTTCTCTCATCATTATCTCCTCTCTCTCTCGTCTTCTCGTCGTCTCTCCTCTCCTTCCTTCTCATCCGCTCCACTCTATTCCCCTCTCTCTCTCCTTCTCTCTCCCTCTCTCTCCCTAATACTGATCTCCTCTCCTCTCTCTCTCCCTTCTTACCCTATCATCTTTCCCCTCCCCTCCGCTCTCATCCCTCTCCCCCCTCTCTCTCTCCTCCCACCCTTAATCCTCTCTCCCTCTCTTTTATCTTTCTCTCTCTCTCTCAACCCATCCTCAAACACATGAACCCTTTATGGGTTTTTGTTTTTATCATCTAACATGACAAGAAGGTTGTGCCAAGTTAAAGGTCTATTATATTGAAAACTAGCATTACGTGATACACACGGCCGTGTAGTCGGACACCCATAAAGAACAATCTCGTTGATTGTCTAAGGGTTTTGTATTAATCCAAAAGGAATCCATGATCTTTGTTAAGCTCTGCTGAAATCGATCGTCACACGCGACAAGAGATATAATCATTATTATTTATTGATTAATTATATAAGACACATACGATCCAAGTTCAAAGACATTTTCTATTGATATTTTAAATATAATTATAATATTGTAACCACTCAAACGAATTGTCATCACGAAATCGAGCCACCGTACGTGCTTAGATGATTATCGGGTATGTTAAGACTTGCCAAAAACATGTGTTTTTCATTCACGTTTTCTATTTAGTCGATTTAAAACATTGATAACGCCTAAATTATACATATTTTCGATGGCGTTATTTATCATATTTTATCATTTCTCGTAAACTTTCGATACTTAATAGCATGAAATACTTGCAGGTTCACTTGAAGACATCCCGAGCTCAAATCAAATAAAGATCAAGTACTTATACACTTTTGTGAAATCCAGATGCAGAAAAAGATAAAGTCTCTCAAGCTGAAAAGTGCAAATGTCACCCGACTTACCAATGTGCTCCACACTATCCTCAAAGTTCAGAAAGAATTAAAGGCTAAGTCAAAATAGTGCATTAACTTCCTAAGTACGCTGCACAAATTACTTTGTGCTCCGCACTTCCCATCTGTCTACAAAAATTAAATGAAGTCATAATACTAGCGCATTAACACCTCAAGTGCGCCGCACTTATAAAATTGTACCCCACACTTTCACCCCAAAATCAGCCTATAAATAGAGATGAATTTTCACCACAAATCATCCCTTCATACTCATTTCCCTCAATATAAACAACACTCTCTCTCACCCTAGATAGCCTAAACCATTTCCACATCCTCTCCATACGCATAAACACCAACTTTATCCGAAGATTACTAGATCAAACAACCAAGAACGAAGAAGAACATCATCCTAGTTTATTGACCAATAATGAAGTTTCTTGTTGAATCAAGTTATGTTATGAACTACATAGCCATGAGAGGCTAATTCTCTCATGACTACTCGGTGAAGTTATATAAAATAAAATAAGTGGGTTTGGTATTATTCTGTGATCTTCAATTAATCTCAAGCTTATGTTAACATACCCCTATTAATATGCTTATCTTGTCGGTATTTGCTTATCAGACATAGATCACTAATCAACATATCGGAATAGGTCGAAAGACCCGCTATTAATGACTATAATGCGTTTTTAAAGATGTTGTCTATGGTCTTTATCTTCTGTGTCGAGAAATGGCACTTTCGTAAATTGATAAATAAATTAAGCTTCTGATATAATAAGTTAACTGGATCATTTGAGTGGACCACAATCTGGTCTAAAGCCAACAAAATATAAGTCATCAGTTGAATTAAGTTTAATTTGTCTTGAAAACGTATTCTGCACGAGATAATCTTTTTATAAGTTAAAGTTCCTCTTCAGGTCTTAATAATTATCAATACTTTTAAATTATTTTCAAATATCCGAGTAAGATCATCTTATTATTACTGGTAAAGACAAAAGTTATTTTTAAAAAGTGGTTAAAGTCTTTTTCTTCCTAGTAATTTGAACATCTTACTCAAATCCCTGGGAAGACCATTGGTCCACACATACCTAAAAAACAGATTACTACCTATATACGTGGGTTCTCGTACTCTTTTACCCGTCTGTGTTTCCCTATGTAACTTAAATGCGGTATTTTTCAGTCATTATAAATTTGAAAAGCTTTTGAAACACATCAAAAGAGTTTTTTTTTGGCGGCCGCGTCAGTGGGATTTTTAAGCTGTTCTGTAGTCAACTCTGGAAAATTATTTTGACTTCCCTCTTTTTCAAAATCACCGTACAGTTTTCTGGCAAACTGACCCGAATAAATTCTCCTTTGGATGCATACACGTGCTTCCAATTCTGAACTTGTTGAACCGTTACCTGAACCTGAACATACTCTGAATCGAAGAATTCATCGACGAAACAAAAGAGTTCCATTCGATCAAAGAAACAATCCACCTCAAGACCCGATAATTGTCTATCCGCCAATTCTCAACATCAATTACTCTGGTCACTTTCTGGATATTCTTCGAAATTACGATCCAATGGATGACGAACCCATGTAGGCTGCCGACTGTGTTGTCGCTTAGACTCCTGGTTCCGCGATCACTATTCCTGAAACCGCTAACGAATTTGCCATTAAAGGTAACCACTTGACTCTCGTCAAAGGAAACAAATTTGATGGAGAGAAACCAAACCAGAATCGCTAGTGTCTAAACACATTCATGAATTCCTCAGAATCTACGATATGTTTAAATACAGAGATACCAAGAATGAAGCTGTCCGCTTTTGATGTCTTTCCTGTCCGCTTTTTGATGTTTCCCATGTCACTCATTGGAGAAGCAAAAACATGGTTGGACGAACTCAACGAAGGAACTATCAAAACATGGGATAAACTTCAAACTGCTTTCATTAGCCGATTCTTTCCCCCAACTCTTTTTGACCGACTCCTCGGAGAAATCCGTACTTTTTCTCAACATGAGAATGAATCTCTAACCGATGCTTGGCTTCGTATGAAGGAAATGCTTAGAAATTGCCATGGTCATAATCTGTCCAAAGGCAATATTATCAAAATCTTTTATCATGGTCTCAACAAAATAACCCAAGAAGTTCTAAATGCCGCGGCCGATGGTATTTTCCTCTATAAATCACCAAATCAAGCTTATCAGCTTCTCGAAGATAAAGTCTTACTCAAGCTCGACTGGGCTAAAAATCAAAAAACCAAATCATCTCTTAAAAAAATTGTTGCTTTCGCCAATGAAGGTAGCAGTAATTCCGACACTGATAAAATTATGGCCCGAATGGATGCCATGACCATAAAAATGGATGCTCAGTACAAAGAACTCCAATCTCGTACAAAACAACCAACACCCGATCTTGATGATGATGACATACCTATGTCTCATTTTTACAATGATTACCGCGACCGAGACTCGAATCGCGATAATTGGCGTTCAAGCGGACGAAATGATTACAACCGAGATAACTACTGATCTAACACCGATGATAAATCCTATGATATTCAAAGACAATTCAACGATTTTATGAAATCTCAGCAATCAACCAACGCTTTTGTCAAAGAGACATTCATGGACCTAAAAACTCAACTCGAAACAATAGCCAAAAATCATCAAGCTTCAATCCAAAACCTCGAAAATAAGTTCGACAGACTCGTTGACAAGCAATCTGGTTGACCTTCTGAATCTCTTCCGAGCAACACTCAACTAAACCCATGAGGTAACGACTCTAAAGCCTATCAACCACCGTAATCTCGTAATGAGCATGTGAATGCCGTATTCACAAGAAGTTGTAAATCCTATGATCCATCAGATAACCCAAATGATCAACAAAACAATTCTGAAACTCCTATCAACTTTGATAGCGATGATGAAGAAGATGAACCTAAACCATACAAACCAAAAGTCCCATATCCTCAACGCCTTAGAAAAGAAAAAATGGAGGCCCAATACAGAAAATTCCTTGACATGATCTGAGCTGTTCGAATCAACATACCCCTTGTCGACGTCTTAGCCGGAATGCCTAACTATGGAAAATTTCTCAAAGAACTCATAAGCAATACACATAAAATCGAACAAATTTCTGCCGCTTTTTTAAGCGATGAAAGTTCCGTCATTCTTCAAAACAAAGTTCCACCCAAACTTAGAGACCCTGGAAGTTTCCTTATTCCGTGCAACTTCAATAAAACTTTCTCATGTAATGCTTTAGCCAACATTGGTGCTAGCATTAACCTTATGCCATATTCCTTATATGCGAAACTATCTCTCGAAACTCTTAAACCTACTAAAATTAACATAAGATTAGCCGACCGATCATTCCATTACCCTGTTGGAATAGCTGAAAATATGCTCGTTGAAGTTGGTAAATTCACCTTCCCTGCCAATTTCGTTGTTCTCGAAATGGAGGAAGATAGCAAAGTTACTCTCATTTTGGGACGACCCTTTCTTCACACTGATGATGCAGTAATTCGAGTTAAATAGAAACAACTCAATCTAGGGGTTAGGACTGAACAAGTGATCTTTAATATCGACTCTGCCATTAAACACTCTTATTCAAACGATGATACATGTTTTAGTATCGATGTTATCGATGAAATCTTAGAAGAATATTTCGATGCTCTTCTAGATGAAGGAAGCAAAATCCTCTATTCCATCGAAGGAACCATTCTCGAAGAAGAAATCTTTTCTGAATTCGATAAATTCATAGCAATGGCTTCAAATGAAAACTATGACTCTGAGTCCGATGAAGAAGAACCAAAATTTGAAAAAAATCACCATCAACACAGATTATAAAATCAAAACATCTCTCGAAGAACCTCCTACGGATCTCGAACTCAAATCTCTTCCTGATAACTTGGAATATGTATTTTTGGAAGAACCTTCTTTTCTTCCTGTAATCATATCATCTCAACTTTCTGCTCAAAACAAAAGCAAACTTGTATCTGTCCTTAAAAAACATAAAGAAGCATTTGCCTGGAAAATAACAGATATTCCTGGTATCTGCCCATCATTCTGCAAGCATAACATACAACTTCTAGATGACAAAAAACCAGTTGTCCAAAAACAGAGAAGGTTAAATCCAAATATGCAAGAAGTTGTTAAGATAGAAATCGTGAAACTCTTGGATACCAGTATTATTTATCCAATTGCCGATAGTCCTTGGGTTATTCACTGTGTACCAAAGAAAGGCGGTATTACAGTAGTCACAAACGAAAATGATAAACTTGTCCCAACAAGAATCGTTACGGGTTGGCGAGTATGCTTCGACTATCGTAAACTCAATGAAGCAACTGCAAAAGATCATTTTCCTTTGCCGTTTATGGATCAAATGTTGGAAAGACTCGCAGGAAATAAATATTTCTGTTTCCTCGATGGTTTTTCCGGATATTTCCAAATTCCTATCAATCCTATGGACCAAGAAAAAACCAACATTCACATGTCCCTTCGGTACATACGCTTATAGGCGAATGCCTTTCGGATTATGTAATGCTCCAGCTACATTTCAAAGGTGCATGCTGGCAATCTTTCATGATGTGATTGAAGAATCCGTCGAAGTATTCATGGACGATTTCTCCGTCTTTGGAAACACTTTTGACAAATGCCTAAACAACATTGATAAAATGCTCTAGCGTTGTAAAGATGCTCATCTTGTCCTTAATTGGGAAAAATGTCACTTCATGGTCAAAGAAGGAATTGTGCTTGGACATAAGGTGTTTGGCGCAGGACTTGAAGTCGACAAAGCAAAAATCGACGTAATCTTAAAACTTCCACCCCCTACTAACATCAAAGGTGTTAGAAGCTTTCTAGGACATGCCGGGTTTTACCAAAGATTTATTAAAGATTTTGCAAAAATCGCCTGACCTCTAACTAAGCTACTTGAAAAAGATACTCCATTCGAATTCGATGATGAATGTCAAAAAGCATTCGAATTATTAAAAGAAAAACTCACATGTGCTCATGTGATCGTAAGCCCAAACTAGAATCTTCCATTTGAACTTATGTGTGATGCAAGTGATTTCATAGTTGGAGCTGTCTTAGGTCAAAAAGATGGTAAAACTTTCACCCAATCTACTTCGCAAGCAAAACTCTTAACCCAGCTCAACAAAAATACACCATAACCGAGAAAGAACTTATGGCTGTAGTTTTTGTATTCGACAAATTTAGATCCTATCTTGTACTATGAAAAACTATTTTTCACACTGATCACTCAACTCTTAAACATCTGTTTAAAAAACAAGACACAAAACCCCGTCTTATTCGATGGATTCTACTTTTACAAGAATTTGATATAGAAATAAAAAAGGTACAGATAATATTGCTACCGATCACTTATCTCGGATTGACTATAACGAGTCAAGTGATGACAGTGAAGTTGACGAAAACTTTCCTGGAGAA
>BQNB010062039.1:0-24014 GCA_026074375.1 Tanacetum coccineum
ACAAAAGTTGTGAAGGATTATAAGAGATGAGGATTTGATGCCTTGAAGAACAATGATGAATTCTTGATTATTTTGACCTTCAAATATGGTTTCCTTTTTCCTTCTAACTTTTAGGATTTTCCTGGGTTCGTAAGAAAGGTTTATGGCTTTGAGAGAGAATGGAAATGATTTTGTAGAGAGAATAGTTGGTGGAAATTATTAGATTATTTTTTATTAATGAAAAACACTAGCCAAATACCTCTATTTATACTACTAGAAAGCCTAGGGGCATTGAATGATTTTCTTGGAGCTAAAGAACTGATAAATGCTAGGAGAAAGGGTCTAGATCATTCTAGGTCGGCCATGGAGCTTCAAGAAATAAATGGAAAAAGACGACCACAACAAGCCGGGCGGCTCGGGTTCTCTGTCGTGCGGCTGCTACTCAGCATGGTGGCTTTCTTTCCAGCCGTGCGGCTGGCCACTCGCACCCACATACACATTTCTTGATTTTGCGTTTAAGCTTCCCGTTTGAGTTGTGTTGGGTCGTAGATCATTATACTTTATCATAACTTCATTTAAGCTTCATTTAAGTCACCACCAATCATGTGCCAGTTTATTAGACTAAACCCCCCCTTTATCCATTAGAACTAGGTTTAACATAGATTATAATTAACATAGGTTAAATTGACTTAGTTTAGTTAACCAAAATAATGATAAACTATAAGATTAACTCTCTCACTCTTAGTGATCAACACCCTACTTACCAACAAAGCTACATCTGATAAAATATGGCTGAGGAAAGTTATTCTGATAAGGTTGTTGTCATCTCGAAATTTGACATGTAGTGTCATGAGTCTTTAATGACCGCCAAAGATGTTAAATCGTTGGTCAGGAAATATAATGTTCCACTATATTTACACCCTTGTGCTCTAACAGAAGGGTGGACAATGGATCAATTGCCGAAAGAAGTTATAGGTATATATGAACAGTTTTTTGAGTTTTATGGTTTAAGGGTTACTTTTTCTACCCTTATTTTAGGCACCATTAGACACTTCCGAGTACATATTTCTCAACTAGTGCCCATAGGCTTGAATCGTTTGACTATGTTTGAATTATACTATCGTAGTTTAGGTATCTCACCGACTGTAAACCTCTTTCGCGTCTTTTATAAGATTAGTAAACAAGGACATTGGTTTTCCTTTGAGAAAATGGTAGGTAAGAATGTCGGAGGTAAAATTTTTAATGAGACTTATTTTAGAATGAAGGATGGAAATATCGTTTATTCTTTATAGACCGGAGAGCCATCCCGGATGCCATGGCACAAAGACATTACGAATCTGATGTTTATGATGCCTTCTCAAACAATGATTTTAGCATCCAGGACGTTAAGACCCTTAACGAGAGGATTATTGATCTTCGTCTCGTGCCCCCTGGTCTCTTCTTTAGCGTTGGACTTGCCACCACTTGGGATTTTCCTGGCTTCTTTCCTGTTTTCAAAGATACCGGAGGGAATGGTAATATGTTGTGAGCTTTCTTCTATAAATATGTGTACGAATGCTTCCCTGACCTTCCTAACGCCATATTTGTTTATTGTTTTCTTTTTGATTTCAGTGGTCACTATGTCTGAATACCTCTATTCCCCCTTCCTTTCTGGTGCTTCCATCGTACAAGGAAATGCGATTCCCCCCAATCATCTGGTAGGACAAAATACCACCTCTTTTCTTTCGGCTGATCAATCCATCCCAAATAAAACTGATAGCCAGCTAGAGGTGGAGGTTGAAGACCTCAAAGTTATTGCTGCTAGAGAAAAGAAGAAAACCCAAGCGGCTAGAACCGTTGTAAAAGAAAAGAGAACAAGAAGAGGGCGAACGATGAAGGGGGAGTTCTAGGGTAAAGAAAAAGAAGATTTCGGCAGCCCCGAAGGGCGCTACGGATAACTCGGGTCATGTTTCCTATCTTACTCCTTTATGGACGGTTGCTTTTGTGAACCAGATTGTCTAGGTTCACTTCAGGAACACTGACGGGGGGCCAAATGCTCCAGATGATGAAAACCGTTCGGTTTCCCATTCTCCTCGTGGTTCAGTGAGTGAGTCAGACCATAACTTTGTTAATGTTGAGGAAATCAAAGATAAAGAATGCCCCCTCATATTGAGTCATTCGTCAATCTGTCCGGGAAGCCTGTTTATCCTAAAAAAAGCAGACGTTTCTTTCTGAGACTAATGCTGATGGGTCCTCCCATCCCCTGAACCGTGACGATTGAAATTTGTCAGTCGGTGCTCCTGCATCACAACCGAGAGATATCGTGATAGGTAGACTTGTTGTACTCTTTCCTAATTGCTTCTACTATCTTTACACGTATTATTATGCTTATATGTTCTTGTATTTCCGCAAGGTGAAACGTTAAAGTGGGCGAATCCTCCCGGTCTGCTGCTATATATGTTACCGACTAGAGCATCCCTCATAGGTGTCGCGTGGATACTCCCATGTGGTGCCGGGAGCTAATGGTGCATCTTGTTCCTCCGGCCGCCCAAGAGGAATGAAATGCTTTAACGAATGAGGTTGCTTTGCAAAGGGCTTGGTTTAGCTTGGCTAGAGGAGCCATGGCTCAAACGGATATCTTGAAGCGGTTTGAAAACCTTCAAGATGATTATAACAGGCTCGCCGATACTCATGCCGAATGTCCTGATACTGTCTGGAAGTTGGTGACTGCCCGTCAAGATCTAAAGCACAACGCTAGGTTGTATACTGATGTAATAAATCGTTACAAAGAACTAAAGGAAGAGCATGCCAGATGTGAACAGATTGTAAAGTTGTTAGAAGATGAGAGGAATAATTTATCAGTTGTTAACAAAGATCAAGCTTTGAAAATCCAAGAGCTAAAGGCTGAAGTGGCCAGGAAAGATTTTGCCCTTGCAGTGGCCGAGAGAGTGTCAGCCGATGGAGCCATGGATCATCAAAAATTTGTCACCCAGTTGAGCCAGGAGGAGGTCAAAAAATTTAATTGTATTCGCAAGCTACTTCCTACTGTGGTCAGCAGGCTTCTCTAGAGCCATGAGTACAAGAAGAGCCTTTATGAGCCTTTTAACATGGCCATCCAGGCCGGATGAGGCAAGGGGTTGGCCGAGGGCGCTCTGAGAAAGAGATCCTTGCTGCCTTACATAGGGCTGAAAATTTTGATGCTTATTATGACAGGAAATTATACCCTATGTATGATAAGCTTTTCGAAAAAGAGTACCCCTACATCATGAAGTTTGCCAGTGGGTATCGCCATTTTGTGACCGATCTGCTAAAGATTCATCCAGACCCTGCTCCTTCTGGTGGGACTCTAGCTCTTACCATTTCTAAGGTACTCGACGGATCCTCTCTCTCTCCCAACCAGAAAAAGACTTAGCTTTTGTACCCTTGTTTGTAATCTGTTTTGCTTAATTCAACTTCAGACATCTTGATGTAATAATTAGACGTTCTTATTTTAATGTTATGATACTTGTTAGCCTCTTGGGTCCGTTCTCGGATGAAGGAATTTATGCCTCTATTTGTAATGTTTATCGATATGACTTAACTTTTATTATCCACTGCTTGCTAAGGTGTGCTTTACCTTTAGGTGCTATACGTTCTGACTTTACTCTTTTGGCTTGCAGCCTTTAGAAGTTTTTAATTTTTCACCTTTCGGTGCCATGCACTTTGACTGTACTCTTTTGGCTTACAGACTTTAGAGGTTTTTATTTGCGCCTTTCTGCGCTATGCACTCTGGCTGTACTCTTTTGGCTTCCAGCCTTTATAGGTTTTTATTTGCGCCTTTCGCTGCTATGCACTCAGCTGTACTCTTTTGGCTTACAGCCTTTAGAGGTTTTTAATTTTTTGTCTTTCAGTGCTATGCACTCTGGCTGTACTCTTTTGGCTTACAACCTTTAGAGGTTTTTATTTGCGCCTTTCGGTGCTATGCACTCCGGTTGTACTCTTTTGGCTTACATCATTTAGAGGTTTTTATTTGTGCCTCTCGGTGCTATGCACTCCGACTGTACTCTTTTAGCTTACAGCCTTTAGAGGTTTTTATTTGCGCCTTTCGGTGCTATGTACTTCGACTGTACTCTTTTGGCTTACAGCCTTTAGAGGTTTTTATTTGCGCCTTTCGGTGTTATGTACTCCAGCTGTACTCTTTTGGCTTACAACTTTTAGAGGTTTTTATTTGCGCCTTTCGGTGTTATGTACTCCAGCTGTACTCTTTTGGCTTACAACTTTTAGAGGTTTTTATTTGTGCCTTTCGGTGCTATGCACTCCGGTAGTACTCTTTTGGCTTACAACCTTTAGATGTTTTTAGTCATATGATCTTTCGGAGGTAGCGAGCCGTCCGGTAAGAACTTATGCTTTTACATATCAATGCCATTGGAAAATTGCCCCTCCTAATGAGTTAGGAGAGGGAGCTTCATATTAATAATCATAACTTCGTACAATACATCGGAATTCTCCACACAATAATTCCTACAAATAACATTTACGAAGATTAATTGCATGCCATATGCGCGACACCTCTTTGTCTTCCATTGTCTGTAGTTTGTAAGAACTATTCTGATATGCTCCCGCGATTCTGTACGGTCCTTCCCACTTAGGTCTTAGTTTCCCTTAGTCTTCAACCCTGCTTGCTTCATTCCTTCGGAACACGAATTCCCCTGGCTTGAAACTGGTCAGATGGACCTTCTTGTTGTAATACTGCTTTAGCTTTGTTTTGTAGCTTGCCTCCCGAATGGCGGCTAGCTCTCTTATTTCTGTCAATAGGTCCAGGTTAAGACATAGTTCTTCCTCATTGAAACCTTCCCGTATCATCATAGTCCTGTAGGTAGGCATACCTATCTCTGTTGGGATGACCGCTTCACTTTCGTAGGTCAAGCTGAATGGCTTTCTCCGTTGCTCGTTTTGATTGATGTCCGGTGGGCCCATAGGACATTCGGCAATTCATCTACCCAGCCAACCCTTTCTCTTCCTAGCCTAGTTTTGATCCCTTCCATTAGGCTTTTGTTTGCCCTTTCGACCAGTCCGTTAGCTTAGGGGGAGTAACGGCTGTGTTAATCTGCTGGATTTCCAGTCTCGCGCTCCAACGTTTGAACGGATCATTCATAAACCAGGTGCCAATGTCCGTGACAATTATCGAAGGAAGGCCAAACCTGCAAATTATGTTGTCTAAAACAAAACGTATAACCTCCTTACCGATGATTTTGGCCAACGGTTTAGCTTTAATCCATTTGGTGAAGTAATCGATTGCCACAATTACATATTTTACCTTTCTGGCGGCTTGAGGGAGAGGTCCAAGGATGTCCATACCCCATTGATAAAATGGCCACAGGGCCATGATGGAGGTCATAAATGTTTTAGGGAGCTTGGGCACCGTCGAGTGTATTTGACATGAATCACACTTTTGGATTTCCTTTTTGGTGTCCTCGTGCATGGTGGGCCAGTAGTATCCTTGTCTCATTGCTTTTCTGACGACGGCATGAGGACCAGAGTGCATGCCGCACGAGCCCATGTGGATCTCTCAGATAACATAATTTGCTTGTAGTGGGCCTACACATCTGAGCATGGGAACCAAATAGGACTTTTTAAAAAGCACCCCGTCTTCCATTGCGTATTGGTTGATCTTTGCCCGTAGATTGCGAGCCTCGTTCTTATCTTTCGGCCATACCTCATTCTCCAAGCATTGGATGATTAGAGTCATCCAATTGTCTCCTTCCTCCTCAACCACCGTGTTGATATCTTTAACTTTCGTAGATCGTTCATTCAGAACTTCGACTAGGACTTCCTTGGTTAAATGATTGAAAGCTAATGACGCAAGCTTACTAAGCACATCGGCCTTCTGATTTTGGTTCTTCGGGATATTTTTGATAGAGAAAGATTTAAAACAAGCAATGTATTCTTTCGCATTTGCTAGGTACTTCATCATGCTATCGCTGCTAGCTACATAATTTCTGTTTATCTGACTGACGACCAACTTAGAGTCAACTTTTGCTTCCAACTTTTGTATGTTCATTCCCCTTGCGATTCTTAAACCTGCCAGAAGTGCTTCGTACTCCGCTTTATTGTTAGTGCTGTCGAATGTTAAACGAAGAGCGTAAGTGTGTTCAACACCGCTTGGACCAATCAAAACTAGACCCACACCGGATCCCTTCACACTGGATGCCCCGTCCATAAACAATGTCCACTCCTCGGTGTCGTCCCTCTCGGGCGCTACCTCAGGTGTCCGGAAGTACTCTTTTGGTGACTCTCCGTCTGGTGTTTCGGTTATAAAGTCTGCCAACACTTGCCCTTTCACGTCATTTCTTGGTTCGAACGTGATGTTGTATGCCCCTAGCTCGACGACATACTTTGCTAACTTCCCCGATGCTTCTGTCTTGGTGAGGATCTGCTTTATTGGTTGATCGGTGATAACTTTCATCGGATGAGCTACAAAATACCGCCTCAACCTCCTTGTCATGTGCACAAACGACAATGCCAACTTCTCCATGGGGGCATGGTTTCTTTCTGCCTCGTTTAAAGTACGACTAACATATTGGATAGGGCATTGCTTCCCTTTTTGATCAGTAAGTAGAACAGAACTTACCGCCTCCTTTGATACCGCCAGGTATGCATACAAAGTTTCTTTCGGCTATGGAGGAGTAAGAGACGAAAGGTTCATGATGCACCTCTTCATTTATTAAAAAGCCTCCTCGGCCTCAATTGTCCACATGTACTCGTGTTTGTTCTCTTTCGTTATGTTTTTAAGTATGTCGAAGAAAGGGAGAGACCTCTCTGCTGATTTTGCCAAGAACCTATTTAGAGCCGCAAGCTTTCCGGCCAGACTCTGCATCTCTTTTAGTGTACGAGGCGACTGTAGGTCAGCCAGACTCCTAGTCTTCTTAGGGTTAGCACGGATCCCCTCGGAAGTTACCATGTAGCCTAAGAATTTACCCTCTTCGACCCCGAAAGAGCATTTTTTCGGATTTAGCTTCATGTTTATTTTTCTCAAATTATCGAGTGTTTCTGCCACGTCTGCTAACAACATTTTTTCATCATTTCTCTTTATCACCATGTCGTCCACGTATGCTTCTAGATTTTTTCCAATTTGTGATTGAAAAGTCGAGTCTATCAGCCGCTGGTATGTGGCCCCTGTGTTTTTTAGTCTGAAAGGCATCTTGGTGTAACAGTACGTTCCTTGATCCGTATAGAACACCGTCTTCTCCTCATCTTCCTTTGACATCTGAATCTGGTGATAACCCTTGTAGGCATCCAAGAAGCATTTGTATTTAAAACCCATCACGGACTCTACCTTGCAATCGATGTTGGGAAGAGGGTAGTAGTCCTTCGGACAAGCTGAGTTCAAGTTCTTGAAATCGATGCACATTCTCCATGCTCCGTCACACTTTTTGACAAGTACCGGGTTGGAAATCCAAGTGGGGTATTTGACCGATCGGACAATGTCAGCCTTGACCCACTTGCCCACACCCCTTGCTACTTCATCGCTTTTTCGGGTGCCAAGACCCTTCGTTTCTGGCACACCAGCTCGATAGATGTGTTGACATTTAAATTGTGTTCTATGATCCCCCGAGGAACTCCCGTCATATCTGCGGGCTCCCAGGAAAATATATCCATGTTGCTTTTCAATAGGAGTTTCAATTGAGATTTGCATTCCTTGGGAAGTCTTCCTCCTATAACGACCAACTGATCCGGAAATGCCGGGTTCACTAATACTTCCTCCGTCATGTTGTCCCCTTTCGTCTCGGCCTCCTCCTTCTTTTCCTCTTATTCGACCACCTGTTTCTTTTCCAACCGCCTACATTCCGATATGATTACCGATCGGGTAACCAAAGTGGCTATTCCCTTCGGAGTGGGGAATTTCATCATTGAATGGATGGTGGACGGTATGGCCCGTAGGGTTCTCAAGACGGTCCTTCCCAAGATTATATTGTAAGATGAGGGGGCCCAGATGACGGTAAACTTCATCGTTGTCCTTCTGCACAATCCTTCACTTTCAAAACATACCTCCAGCTCGATTTTACCCAGCGGCTTCGTCGCTTCACCGGCAAAACCTACCAAATTTGTATGGGTCTCCCTCAGCCTGACTTTTATTTTTGGACTGAGGTTTTCGAAGCAGTACTCGAACATGACCTCCACCGATGCTCCTCCGTCCACATCTACTCTTCTGACTAAATACCCTTCCACCTCGGCCTCCACGATTAGCGGTTCGTCTAAGACATCCTCCGTCGAGACTGGAGGAAAGGTGATGGGAGAATTCATCAATTCCTTCGTCATCTCTCGCGCTTTTCTTTTCTTCTCCTTCACTGACCTAGCCCTTATCATGTTGATTATTTTTGCCTGCTGGGGTCCCTCCCCCCTTTGATTTCCTCTTCCCCTCTGCCTGACATCTCTTACCAGATGGTTCAATTTTCCTGATTCCAGCGCCGTCTCCAACTGCCTTCTTAACTGGTGACAATCATTCGTGTGGTAGCCCTTTTCCTGATGATAGTCACAGTATCTATCCATGTTGCCACCCTTTTGGGGGTTTAGCATGGGCCTTGGTGGTGGTAGTCGTAACTGTGTTTTGGTGGCTAGGATTTCCTTCGGGGGTTTGATGAGCGAATCCAAAGTGAGAACCGAAGCGATCCAGGCCTGATAGTCTCCTATAGGAGGGGGTTAAGGAGCTCGGTTATCCCTTCCCCTATATGGGACGTAATTGTCCCTCCCTATATTATGACCTCGATTGTTGTACTTTCGGGCGTCACCCATATGGTTGTTCCGGAAGGGACGATCGTCCTTTCAGACCAGAGGGAAGTATGACTTCCGATGCTGTTCCCACGTTTTACCTTTTGGAAGTTCTGTCTGCGCGAATGCCTTCTCGGACCGAACGAAATCGTCCAGCCTTCTCATCATTTCGTTTACAGTTGTTGGGGCCTTATCCGAGAAACGTTTTACTAACTCTGGACATTTGAGTGAGTCCATGAACGATGGGATTTTCATGACCTCCGGAACTCCCATAATGAAACCTATTTCTACAGTCCACCTTTCTTTAAATGCCGTCAGCGATTCATTGGCCCTTCTGACTATCTTAGTGATCTCGTGTGGCTCCTCAAAGCACGCTTTCCTGACCGAGTATCTGGCGGCGCATGCTTGTCTTAAGTCTGACCACTCATTGATGGTGTTAGCCGGGAGACGTTCGAACCATCCCCTAGCTGGCCCGTCAAGAGTTTGTTGGAACATCCTACACCAAACTGGCATAGGCCATTCACCAGAGTTGGGTGCACTGGTAAAACGACCTAAATGGTCCTCCGGATCCGGGGTCCCGTCGTATAACTTGATGTTAGTCGGCATCTTGTATTCCAGACCATCAAATTCTATGATTCTGCGAGTTAGAGGTGTTTTCAAGGCTTCATTGAAGGGTTTTCTAAGGTCATCATCTACTACTCTCTTTCCTCTCACAATGCGGGTGTCCCTTGCCGTAGTGTCTTCTTCCTCGAAGTCCAAACGTATGGGATCGGTCTTGTTCTTCCTGTTTTGATCTTTGATTATAGACCTAAGGGCGGACAAATGCCCCTCGATTTGTTCCTTCGTCAAAGGAGGTGGAGTCACCTCTCGGTCATCTTGAACCTCGAGGCCTCCACTCTCGGATGGACCTGCCATCTTGCTTCTGCGGTAGATGAGAATTCCTGTCCCACGGATGGCGCCAATTTGTCGAAGTAAATTCCTGTACCTCGAGTGAAATGTGAGGTCTTCCTAAATTCCGAAGGGTATTCAGCTGAGTTCATGAGAATAAGAAAGAAAGACGCGTTAGCCTCGCCTTGGGTTGGGACCAAGACCAAGCTCCGTCGTGAGAGTAAGTATATAGTAAGAGCCGGAGGGCGTAAAAGTAAGTGAGTAAGTATGAATGCAGTAAATGCTACCTGGTTTGTAGTAAATGATGGGGGTATTTATACTACCTGGTTCACTGTGTCGAAACACTGTTCCTGACACCTAGGGAATGGTTGCGCCGAACTACCCCTAGACTGGTGTCAGACGGTATGGTCGCGTGGGGAACACAATCCCGTGATTGGAATAGCGGCATTGCTATGAGTACTGGCTATGGACCGTTGGCTTGAGAGGAGTCCTGGTCCTTTGGGTGTGTTGCTTACCAAGTTCCCTCGGTTGGTACCTTCCGGAAGGATATAGTGTCCTCCGATCTTGGTCCCTCCGGACATATACGGCGACAACACCGTTAAAACGTTATCATTTGCTTCACTACTCTATATAAGGGTAAAGAAGAAAGCTTTTGTTGTAGGAATGGGATGAGAGTTAAGTAGAAGGGCTAAAGTTGTATGTAAAGAGAGAAGAAAGATTTGTAAGAGGAAAAAAGAGAGTGAAAGAAAGAAAGAAATCATACATACTCGGTGGCTGTGGCGAGTGAGAGAGAAAGAGAAAGAAAGAAATGGGTGGCCGGGGGGGAAAACATCCGCATCAGCAGCAGAAGAAATCAGTTAAAATAAAACTAATAGTTGTGATTTGTGTTGGACTTCTTGGAGCAGCTCTTATTGCAGATCTACTCTGGGCATCTGCCTCTACTTCTACTACTTCTTTTAGTAATAATAATAATAATAACAATAACAGATCAGTATCATCACACTGTACCAGGATCTTCTTCCTTGTCCCCCTAAACCTATCCCTCCATTACTCTTCTTCATCTTCTCCCAAGGTATGTATGATATGGATCTGATACTTGCACCATTCACACTAATACTATGATATGGGGGTGTTTGTTTCTGCTTATATACCGGCTTATGCCTTATTTGGTTTTGGGAAACCTCACTTTTTGTGCCTTATTTTGAAACTTTTCTGCACACGAGATTCTTTAGAGATTATGCTTAATTTTTTTGAGAATATCATATGTGAGCTTATGAGCTTATTTGATTTCGGCTTATTTGATTTCGGCTTATTTGATTTCGGTTTATCATATCGTAATAAACTTATATAAGCCCACAAGTATCAAAATAAGCCGGAAAATTGGGGTTTATGTTATATAAGCCGAAATCAAATAAGCTCATAAAGCCCACATATAAGCCGAAACAAACACCCCCTAAGTTTATTATGACATAATGAACTTATATAAGCCGAAAAGTTTCAAAATAAGCCACAAAAAGTGAGCTTATAAAACATAAGCCCAAGAGCAAATAAGCCATAAGCCGGCTATATAACCAGAAACAAACAAACTAAAATCAACTTTTCTTCTTCTTTATTATTCATTCACTCAATTCGCCTTTTTCTTATAATTACTGATGATGAATTTTTCCAAATGACAGCGAATTCTGTCTAAAACTTTTGCTGATTTGCCTGGACCACAACTTGATTGGGACAAGATGACTGACGCACCTGTCCCTCGTCTCGATGGAGCTGCTATTCAGATCAAGGATCAACTCTTTGTTTTTGCCGGATATGGAACTATTGATCTCGTAATCCCGCCCACCTTATTTCAAACATTATTCTCTCTTTCCCGCCCTTATTACTAAACAGACTCTATTTCCGCAGGTCCACTCTCATGTTGATATTTACAACTTCACGAGCAACACCTGGGGCGGCAGATTTGACATGCCAAAACAAATGGCACACTCACATTTAGGAATGGTCACAGACGGAAGATACATTTACATAGTCACCGGACAATACGGTCCACAGTGTAGAGGACCAACCGCGCATACATTCGTCTTAGACACTCACACCAAGCAATGGCGGGACATGCCTCCTTTACCAGTCCCCAGGTATGCACCGGCAACTCAACTTTGGAGAGGCAGACTCCATGTCATGGGCGGCAGCAAAGAAGACCGATATACGCCTGGAGTAGATCATTGGAGCATTGCTGTCAAAGATGGCCAAGTTCTAGAAAAGGAATGGCGTACTGAATTGCCCATACCTCGTGGAGGCCCCCACAGGTATCATTGTGTTATTAGTTGCCCATACCTTGTTTTGTTACAAAAAGTGAATAAGTTTGTTTTTCCATATATTGCTTCAGGGCTTGTATCGTGGCCAATGACCGGTTATATACAATTGGTGGTCAAGAAGGTGATTTTATGGCCAAACCAAATTCACCTATATTCAAATGTTCCCGAAGGAACGAGGTAATATTCTTTAAGATTTTTTGCACCCCTTTGTTTTCAACTACTTCACATATCTGAATTTGAATACCGAGGCAACCACTTCCAACTCTGATATGGATATGCATATCATAACGAAATCAGCTAAATGATGACAGTTGATAGGTTAATATGGTTCGGCCGTTAAATCAGTTGTTATGGTGCTCACGAACTTGTTAGATTTATAGTAATTTGTGTGTACAATGCCTTGAGAATGTCTCTTATTTCTTATTAAAACTGCAAAATTGTCACAGGTTGTATATAGTGATGTTTACATGTTAGATGATGAGATGAAGTGGAAGGTTTTACCTCCTATGCCAAAACCCGACTCCCACATAGAGTTTGCTTGGGTTGTTGTCAACAATTCTATTGTTATTGCGGGTGGCACTACAGAGAAGCACCCGGAAACTAAGAAAATGATCCTGGTTGGAGAAGTCTTCCAGTTTCAGCTCGATACATTGGTAAGATGTATTTTTATTAGTCCTTTGTGTATTTAGATGCTTTTCTTTTTTGGTAAATGGCTGGCTGAAATTACTAGTCTAAATCACATTCACATACGCCTCCACTTTAGAAGTATACCCAGCTTTGCTACTTATGACCAGCGTCATCACTGTGCAACTACGAACGTTTCATTCCACCATGCTAACTTCTGTTTTCGGCAAGAATGAGGAGTTTCACTATAATAGTTTTTCAACATGTTAAGATAGGAAACAACACAAAAAAAATTAAAAAATAAAGCACTATCCTTCTTCGAGGAGGTTATATGGTTTCGTAGTGAATTCGTTTTGTCCTTTAAAAGTTTTAACTGGTATAGCTTACCTGTCTGATAGATTTAGAGACATGAATCATCTGGGTAGCTTAATCATTACTGATCCCCAACATTAATATTCACAAAAAAGGAAGGTGAGCATGTGATCTTATCCAGGCTGCAGTTTATAAGAATTATAGCATTGGCAATGAATTTTTGGCTTAATCATCATATTTCAGTGCCCACCATGATCTTTGGGGTACAGTCAATTATTAATCCATATAATAATAACAAGAGGAAAGAAAGCATACAAACTGATAAAAGACTGTAATACAAGCATGCTACTTCTCCCAACCATGGCAATTGCTACACTGTTTTATATCAATTTGAATATAATGGGACTTTGATTATGATGCTGAAAGACCGATTAGGATATTTGATTAGTGATTTAGGACTTGTATAAATAACAATTAGCTGGCTGATAGGTTTGTTTGTTATCTTAAAGTAGGAGTTGGAATTTAGAAGATAAAATGTTAAACTAGTTTTTGACTTGGTTGATTGACGTTTAAAACTTGACCATGCATGCTGAACAAAATTTAACTCGCTGGGATTTCTTCTGTTCTTTTTTGCAGAAATGGTCAGTCGTTGGGAAGCTTCCGTATCGTGTGAAAACCACACTGGTAGGGTTTTGGGATGGATGGCTGTACTTCACGTCAGGCCAACGAGATAGAGGACCAGATGATCCTACACCCAAAAAGGTCATTGGAGAGATGTGGAGAACAAAACTGAGCTTATCATAGTTACCTCTTGCTTAATATATAAATGCTATTCGAATTTAATTCTTTGAGGTCAGTGCAAATATACCTGTAACATGTATACAAGTCAGCCATTATCATTTTATTTATCCATCTTTGTTCACATAAACACATGAAGCCCCACGGTGATAGTCTTTTTTGGAACAGTGTTGTAAGTAGGAAGAAATTATGTAATATTTTAGAGAACAGAAGTAGGGGCTCCAAAGTGGATATCATTGATTCAATGCATTTGATGTTTTAAATATTCAAAGTTCCTGTATCCATTTTCATTAGGAATATAATCTATCCTTTTATAGAACGAAGTGAGTATGTATTAAAAGAAATGGAGACATGCCGACATAATAACCAAAATATCTACTTTTTGGATTGATATTGCACCTGCGGTTCAGACTTGAGATGCGATACAAATATCAGATACTTGTGAGTGACCTGTGTAAGTATTGATTTGGATCTAGTGTCAATGGGGACAAAAAAAGGCCATAACCTTGATAGCAGGACCACAGAGTAGAGTACTGATATTTTTCTAGGCAAAAGGAGATTTAGGATTGAAGGGTGTAGAAATAGGACCACCCGACAAACAACAGCCACAGGCTCAAAGGAGGTGCCCCACTCCCGCTCCCATCTGTGGTAGCTTCCTCCTTTGGCAGACAGTCGGCACACAATAATCTACCGACATTTTGGATCTAGTGGTGTGGCCACCCTACGACTCCCTAAAATTGTCGTGTACGCGTAACCAAGTCCTCATATTTTCAAACATGTGCACTCCATTTTCTAAACCTGACACGAAACTAATACTAAAAACAAAGCAGGTTTGTTTATGCCTACGGTAGCAAAGTAAGTATATACAATGGATGAAGCCTTAAAACACGGCATAACAGAAGTAGGTTGCACTTGGTGCGCGAGTTATGAGTGAAACAAAATACTCCAAACCTAATCTCATTACCAAGGAACCAAAGTGAATACATAAGGATACATGTGTCACTTCATATCAACAACTGCATACTTGTTTATACTGCCTACCTATATAAGAAGTTTAACAATGCTGGTACAAATTCTTGACGAATCCATGCGGGTCAAAAAGCCCTTGTTTCAGTTGTGTGGTTTTTTGACTTCGTGCCTTCAACAATGACAGAATGCGAGCTTTGTGAAAACATCAACAGCTAACATCCTCTGTTTTGAAGCAAGCAATCCTAATGTATTCCGGAAAGATCAAGCGAGTTTCTAGCATTCAAACCTCAATTGCCAACTCACAACATCAGGTGGCCATTGGTTGATGCATGAAATAGTTGCTACATTTTTTGAGCTACAGCAGAAGCTCTACAACAAAAAGTTCTCCATCAAATCTCAGCCCAGCCGGTTGTGCAGGCTGGAGAATCCCATCCACCATTCCACCAAACACGTACAAATAGCGCCCAGAATCATCTGCACAAGCTCGATGGAATGACCTGCTTCTTGGCAGATAGCCTTCACATTTGAGCTTTCTCCATAGTACCCTCTGCCTTTGACTCACGATCTGACTTGAAGTTGAAGTACTACTAGTGATGTCTAACAACCAAAAGTCATTCTTCCTATGCCTGTATGAATCTTCTCCACCGTAAATAAGCACTCTCCCACCTATAACTGAAGTGGCGGAGTGTCCAACCCGGGCAAGGGAAAGGCCACCTGGTATGTTGCGCAGTTCAAAGAGTACAGGCACCCATCCGAGATGGGCTTGAGACGAATCAAAATACCAGACATCATGAAGCACCTCATAACCCATTCCTCTGCCTCCAAAGAGGAGGGTTTTGGTTCCTCCGATATAAGTGAGTGTGTGCCCTGAGCGAGGCGAGGGAACGGGATGAGTCAGACTTTGGTGCCATGTGCCAAAGCGAAGGTTATCAGACAGATGTAAAACCCATGTGTCGCCAAGCCTCATCCCAGACAAGCCAATACCTCCATGGATAATCATCCTTCGATTGTCAATTGAAGAACAAGCGTGAGCTCCACGAGTTGGAGGTGCAATTGGACCGACATCAAGAAGTCTCCATGACAACAATGTAGTGTTGGTGGCTGGTTGGGCTATCCAAGTATCGTTCTGACGGATGCCAGTGTCGTTGATGCCTCCAAAGAGGACAAGACAGTCGTCTATGACTACACATGAATGGCCAAAGCGGCCAGTTGGGCCATTTGATGTAACGGTCTCAGCCTGTTGCCATCCACCACCACCCACCCCACCCACACCCCACAAAACATCTTTTTTGTGTTACCCCCAACACCAACACCAACCCAACCACCCACCCACCCACACATCCACCCCAACACCCACACCACTACACCACAACCCCAAACCACACCACCAAACAACCACCCCCCCCCCCCCATGTAACCACAACAAAAACACCCCACACCCACATGATATTTTCTAAACCCGAGTCTCTGCCAGTTGATGATTCTTCTTGTGCTGGTGGTGAAGTCATTGGCAATCCAAGTGTCGTCGAGATGGCGTCCTATGATTAATACAAATTATTAGCAGAAGACAATTAACTAATTAAGTGAAGTAAGGGGGTGTTTGTTTCGGCTTATAGCTTATTTGGTTTTGGGCTTATGTTCCATAAGCTCATTTTCTGTGGCTTATTAGGACCTAATAAACTTAGAAAAAGTTCCAAAATAAGCCATAAAAAGTGAGCTTACGAAACATAAGCCGAAAACAAAATAAGCAATAAGCGAGCTATATAAGGCGAAAGAAACCCCCCTTAGGAAAATCAATCACCAACCTCCTTCAGATCCGCCACCGAAGAGGAGAAGACATCCCTTGAAATAGTTGAGAGAATGGGAAGCTCTAGCAGTGGGACCCACTGCATCACTTGTAGATGGTTGGAGTAGACTAAAGCAAGAGACTCGATCCATGTTTCGGAGACGCTGATAGAGTGTCCTCCAATCAGCAGAAATGTTATTATTAGCAATTAGTAAAGCATCAAGGGTGGAGTGAGCCCAATCTCTGGTACAAATAGATTTCCAGAAATCATTACTAAACAAAAGCTGATTGGTTTTCTTGCAGGTCATGGCGAAAGAGAGGATGGATTCAAGTGGTAACAGAAGCAGTATTGACACCAGCTGGTCTTCCGATAATATCTCCGTTATTATTCTATCGGAAGACCAGCTGCTGCTGGTACTACCTTCCATCTTTTGATTCATTTTTGATAATAAAAGTTAGGTCAATCAGAAAGAAAGATGAAGGATGAAGAGGAAGACAATGAGAAATGATGATGAGTGGGTACCATCCTCACTTTCAGTTTTTTGTACCTGTTATTAATAATGCCTTTCACTCATTTACCCAGGGTAAAAAACAAATTTACCCCCACCAGATTTACATGTTACTGTTATAAATTATAATGCTACTCATGACCGCGGTCACTAATGTCACATCAGCATCAACGCAGTTTTCTTTTCTCTTTCTTCAACTAACTTTACAATCAACTTCGGTCACAACCAAAACATAACCACTTGAACTTAATTATACGCCACAAAAACCATTTAGTAAAAACAACCGCACACAACAACCTCACATGACTCGGTCGTGCAGTCGACTGAGTCCTCCCTTTTTGGCTTGGCCCAAGCGTCGACCAAAGGACGCGTCCTTGGTTGCCAGGTGGGACGAAAAGGCGTCCAGTTCGTCGCTATTACAGACAGCCTAATGGTCACTTACCATTTGCTTACAAGTCAACATGACTATGGAGTCCCTATGGTTGGCCAATTTGCAAGCATAATCCCTGTCTTTACGAAAGTGCAACGACTGTTCATGTAGGGAACTTTGGGTATCATATTCAGTCCATGGTCGAAGTTAAATAACTAGAAAACCCTTTGGCCAAAGAGGAAAAGAAACAAAGGTATTTTAATCATTTCAGTTTAGGGACAAAATTTGCAACATAAAGTTCTTCACAGGGACCGTGTGGAGCCTGCACCTTCGTAAAGCTACCGATTGTGCCAGCATTTTGATTATCATTTATATTCTGCCAAGGACATCAGGCAATAAATTTTGTTATCAAGGAACAAAAGAAAAAACTTGTAAAAAACACTCGCACACGGTAAAAAACTCCAACGTAGAAAGATGTAGTTACATAAATTATAAACAGTTACATTTGAACACTATACGCCTAGATGAAGAAAGAGAATCAATCAGAGTAAACAAATCTAAGATATGATCAAACTTGGTGTAGGGACTGTTTATAGTGTCGAGAATTAGAGCTAGCAGAAACATGAATATGCCATGTGATTCTTCTTTGAGACATACTGGGAGACGTAATTGGTGACAGAAGCGGAAGAAGCTGGAGGAATGTTTGCAGGAACGAGTATTTGAGTCTTGCCTAAAGCTATTCTTTTACCCACAACATTAGCATAAAACAAGCCTGAGATTGCTGGCACAAATACATCACTTTGAGAAGATATATAGAAGTCTATAACCTTTTCGCACTCCTCTGATTCAAGGAATTTTGACTTCTTGTCCATCGGCATTATGCCCTCCTGAAATAGATAGTTAAATAATTCATATAAAATTAACTCATGCTTTGGGTATAATTCAAGTTTAAAGATACCTTTGTGTAAGATTCGGGGAAAAGGTCCTTTATAGCATCAAGGCTGCTATCCCATCGCGATTGCGTCAAATATATGGCAGTATCCTTGTCAAAACCAAGCTTTTTGAGAAACAGTGCAATTTCTTCTGGATTATAACACTTTTTTGATCCGCCAACGTATCCATTATTAATATCTTGGCAACCCCTCTTATCTAACATGTCAAGCCTCAAGTCCACTGCTACAAACTGCCCATCTGACTTGCGACTCAAACTTTTGAGGCGTTTAACCATTGAATCCACCACTTTCTGAACATCTGGTTGTAGCTCAAGAGCTCCATACATGGCCAAGCATCCAATTGAATTCCTATCGATGTCACTCTTTTTCATGTTTACAGAAGGGAAGTATATTGCCAGCCTTACATTTCCCTTGCTTTTAAAAGCTGGTTCAATGTTGTCTGCAATGTAGTCTTCAGTGACTCGATTAGGAACCTTAAGCACAGCAAGATTTTTTGATGATAACTCTGAAGGTGCGGTTTTTACTACTTTGACCACTCCATCAAGGCTATTTACAAACTTTTCAGTGTCATAGATATCTCCAAAGTTCCTGAGCGAGAAATGCATCAGCTAATTAATTGAGTTAGAAGGAAATAAAAAGACCAAGTGGAGTAACAACCTCCAATCACCGGGTTGAGTTCCTCTAATGTCTGGGATTATAAGAGTCGCCCTTAGGTATCTTGCGACTACTACCGCATTAGCAATCTGAGAATCAATTAACCATGGGTAAAGTTAGAACGAAGAGTATATTAAAGCACCTAGTTGATCAAGATATCGATAATGATACCTGGGAGATATGGTATTCAGGTCCATTAGTTAATGAGAAAGTGACAAACCCTCTCGATCCTTCTTGTTCCTCTTCTTCTTCTGCAATATATAAGGGATATTATAGGGCTTACAAAGAAACAGATTAATGAAGCATAAATATATACATATGTTAGAGGTCTTAAATCAGTATTAGTACTGCTAGACTAGCTAGCAGCGTGTAGCCGCTTAGTTGCTTACCCAAGACAGGCTTCGACCAGCAAGGCTTAAGAATAGCATTAGTTAGACCATCCGGTTTCCAGAGTTGGCCATCATCACCAAGTGCAAAACTCTGCTCTGAATAACTGTTGTCATGACGTCCAGCGTGGTTCATCACCTATTCAATATTAATATTATAAGAAAAGTAAAACTCATCAAATATGTCTTTAAGTATCGTGCTCCTAATAAGAAATCAAATGAAAAAATGATAAAAGTATGACATACATGAAGGTGATGATGAGGAGGATCATCAAAATGGTCGCGTTTGATCATGTGGGCGAGCATTAGAAACATGATCAGAGTAAGCACTCCTGCAACTATCTGCCGTAAATCCATATTTATATTCCTCGGCCACTACGACGTACTATATATAGAGGTATGTTTCTAATGCTTTGCACACACTATGGAAAGAAGAAACAAGCTAAGGAAGAATGGTTCTTACTTGTACTTATATAGTCGTACGTAATATAATATAGACCACAACTCCTAAAAACAAAGACAGATGAATAATTAAGCTTGTTTATTTTCTTTCTTTAAATATTTATTACTACTAACTACAAACGTTTGTGTTTAGTTTATGTGTCCCTTTCTTTCTAGTATTACACTACTACTTTGTCTTTTCATTATTATTGTATTCACAAGAAAATGCAGACAGCCTTTCCTAATAACTTCAATTCATTTCTTACAGAACACATGCAATCAATCAAGTTTACCTTTATAAATAGAGAAGTACATAGATCGTCCTTGTGGTTGTCCCGAAATTGCAACTTTCGTCCTAAAAGTCCCGAAATTACACCAGCCGTCCTTGTACTTGTCCATTTTGAGTTGACCGGTCCTTTGACCGTAACTCCATCCGAAATTTCGTTATCTTTTTCTCTCGTCAGGGGTAAAATGGTCAGATCAAGTACTTCTCCATTAATTATCCACCTAACTTCTACTTTAAGCCAACTCTTTCACTTTTTTGTTTCATTCTTCGTCCCTCCATCTTCTCTCACACATGCAATCCCTGAGGTTGTTCTTCATTGTCTGATCATGGTGAAGTTAAGTGTTGATTTGAATGAGCCTAAAGATAGCTCAAAGACTGATAAAGCTGCACAAAATGGTAAGAACATTGGAATTCCGGCGTCGTGTTACTTATAATTGTGATTATGGTACAATTGTTGTTAATATTAAGTGGTTATAATTGCAGGTCGTACCCCTAAGTCACTGACATTGAAAATCCACCATGGCGGGTGGTTTACACCAACACCTAGTAGGTCTTACATTGGTGGACAAGTATCATCAGTTAATGTTGTTGACATTGATGAGTATTGTTTACATGACCTTAAAGATATGGTAGTTAAACTTGATTATGGTGTAAAAGACTTAATGTACTGCCATTTTTTGATACCAAGTTTAGGCTTAGATTATGTTCTGCACAGTTTGAATGTTGATGCTGATGTGTTAGAGATGACAAAGTATGTTAAGGACTATAAGATCATTTTGGTGTATGTTAAACATGGAAGTAGTAATGTAGGCACAAGTATCTTTGTTACACCTAAGAAGGGAGTTGCAATAGCAGTTGATAATCACTTAAGAAAGGCTCCTATAGAAATTGATAGCAGTCCTGATGTGAATAGGAATTTAACACCTATGTGTCATAGGATTTTGGAAAAAGAGTGGGAACAAGTTAGCTCTAAGTCATTAAGCGTTGGTGAAGTAATGAAAAATTTGACTAAAAAGCAGCCTTTTAGTTCTGTGGAAGCACCAATTGTAGTAGAGTGTGCCGAAGATCCTTTTGAAGAACTTGATGACATACTAGGTGAGTATGCACACATTGGGAAGCAAATAACTGGGAATGAGATCACTGGGAATGAGATCACTAGGAATGAGAGCACTGGGAATGAGATCATTGGGAAGCAGATGATAGTTCATGTAGGTAACAGTTCTACAGTCAATGATGTGCTTGAATTAGAGATGCTATTTGAGACAGAAGGGGTTGGTCCTGTTGGAAAGTTCAAAGAAGTGGAGGTTGATGCAGATAATGAATCAGAAGAAGAGAGTGACACAGAAGGAGATTATACAATGGACAGTGATTCAGAGGATTTAGATTATGATCCAAAGCATGATGATGTGTTTGATGATGAAGAGCATATGGTTGAAGAAGTTCATGTGAATATGAATAATTTCAGATTCACTGCAGACCCTAAACATGATACAAGTATAAGTGGTGTTCATGTTCAAGATGACGATCTAGATGTCATTGATTATGACTCATTTGGCAGTGACTTAGATGCTGAAATTGATTCTGAAAGGAGAATGCAACTTAAGGAATTAAGAAGAATAGGCAAGCAAAAAAACAAGGGTCCCAATAAGTATTACGTCTACTTAGGGCGGCAATTTGCTAGTAAGGAAATTATGAAGGGAAGAGTTAAGAAACATTCAGTTGAGACTAGAAGACAACTAATACTAGTAAAAAATGATAATGAAAGGGTGAGAGTTAGATGTGAAGGCACAATTCCAGCATTGGTCCCTTATGTTGCTATTGATAATAATACGGACAACAATGTATTTTCTCAAACAAAAGGTGGTCCAGCCATTAGAGAGAACATCAATAGTGGCAAGCTGAATATTTTGGGTAAAGACAAAACAGTAGAGGGGAAGGGTAAAAAGGTTAATACACCAAAGAAAGTAGACAAAAGCTCATGCCCTTGGACAATGCTTGTTACATACACTAAAGAGTACAAATGAGAAGTAAGAACATTAATTGGAGATCACACCTGCATACAATGAAGAGCAATTAAAGCTTGTACATCTAGGTTTCTTGCAGATCATGTTATCAAATCACTTGCTACTAATCCTGATATTCCTGTGAGGGCAGTTTAAGATCAAATGCAGAAACAATTTGAGGTGGAGGTCTCAAAGATGAAAGCTTTTAGGGCAAAGAGAATTGCATCTGATATTATGACAGGCAGTTACATAGAGTAGTATTCACTGCTTAGAGAATATGCCCAAGAATTAATCAATCAAAATCCAAGCACAACTGTCCGGATTGATGTACAACAAGAACCAAATCCAGAGTCTCTTACAAGAACTTTTAGAAGGGTGTATGTATGTTTGGGAGCGCTCAAACAAGGTTTTAGAGCTTGTGAGAGAGAAATCTTTAGATTAGATGGATGCTTCATGTCAGGTCCTTGGCCAGGTCAAATACTAACAGCAGTTGGGGTTGATGCAAACAATAGAATTTATCCAGTAGCATATGCTATAGTTAAAGCATAAAGTAAGGCATCTTGGTGTTGGTTTTTGAACTTACTTGGGGAGGATCTTGGTATAGAAGCCAACTTCAACTACACTTTCATTTCTGATAGGCAAAAGGTACAAATTTTATTGTATAATTTATTATGTGTTTTATGTAAACTTAGAAAAGGTACAGTTTTAATCCCATCCTTAGCCTTAACTGTCCACAGGGACTTATACAAGCCATTGCAAGTGTGTTTCCAAGTGCTGAACACATGTACTGTGTTAGGCATATTAATGAGAATATGAAGTCGCAATTTAAAGGAGGTGTGTACAAGGAGATGCTATGGAATGCAGCCAAAGCCACTTCTGAAGGTGAATTCAAGAAAAAGATGGGTGAGCTCAAGTCATTCAACTTTGATGCTTATGATTGGTTAATGAAGATTCTATTAGAACAATAGAGCAAAGCCTATTTTTCAGGTAATTAAGTAACTCACAATGGACAAAACCATATTAATAATCGGTCATATGCTAATATAGTGTTTCATTTGTTTAACAGGCAGAGCCAAATGTGATCTACTAATAAACAACATCTATGAGGTGTTCAATAGGCAGTTAGTTGATGGCAGAGATCAACCCATCATTACTTGTTTGGAATATATCAGAGAGTACTTGATGAAGAGGATTGTGGTAGTTCCGAAAGTGATAGCTAAGACTGTTGGACCACTTACTCCTTCTGTGACAAAAATGTTTGATACTATAAAAAAAGCCTACTGAGTACAATGTTCAATGGAATGGAGGTTTTTTATATCAAGTAACCGGGCCTTGCAAGGATCAGTATGTTGTTAACATGGATAGAAATGTGTGTTCTTGTAGGAAGTGGGAGCTGACTGGAATACCATGTAAACATGTTGTGGCTGCAATATACAACATGTTTGAGAATTCAGTGGGAGTTGGTATACCTGAACAATGGGTTCATGCTGCTTATAGACTTGAAACATGGGCACATGTATACTTATTCAAGGTTAACCCATGTAATGGAAGGGATATGTGGCCAGTAGTTGAGTCTAGAACAGTCATAATATCACCTTTGTACAAACCCCCAATTAGCAGGCCACCAAAGAAGAGGAAGAAGTCAAATGATGAGATTGCAAGTCAAAGTGCTTCATTAGGCAAGCTTTCTAGGAAGGGCAAGTCAGTCAGTTGTGGTAAAGGCTGTAGGGGTCAAAGTGGTGGTTCTAGTCAAGCTGGTGCAAGGAAGGTCTCTAGTTAATCTGCTGGTGCAACAAATGTATCTGGTCAAGCTGTTGGTGCAAGGAAGGTCTCTGGTCAAGCTGCTGGTACAACAAATGTATCTGGTCAAGCTGCTGGTGCAAGGAAGGTCTCTAGTTAAGTTGCTGGTGCAACAAATTGTTAGGATTAAAAGCCTCTTGATGCTGTTTGGAAGTAACTGCTGCTAAGGTTAGAGTTACTACTGCTAGTATATATTAGTACTGCTAATGGAAGTTAA
>BQNB010062040.1:0-36235 GCA_026074375.1 Tanacetum coccineum
TGACATAAAAGACATGATTCAAAGTAAAGCTATTCTAGAAAATTTTGCAAAGATAATGACTTTTGATGTTTTGCCAAATACGCCGTATACACAGTGAAGTCCAAATACGTTGTATCTGTTTTAAAAGTTAGATATGTCGTATTCAACTGGTGAATACGCCATATTAACAGAACAGAATATGAATGATGCTTGAATTTAAACACACAACTAAATCACATAATTAAATTAATTTACAAACAAAATTAAATTACACTAAATAAATTATTTTAAACTAATGGTTAGAAATACTAATAAAATTAAGGGTTAAACTTTTTCACTCCCTGGAAGCGGCGCCAAAAACTTGATGTGTTGTAGTGTAGGGTCAATTTATTGATTACCAAGTTTTAGATTTATATTTAGACGACTTATCCTAAAACAACACTTTAACGGGCAGTGTACCCGATCGGGTGGAGTTTCGTGGTAAGTAAAGTTTTGAACACTAAGAGCGAGTTCGTTAACCTTATATTCTATCAATATTGTAATTACTTTAATTAAGTTAATTCTAATTACTTGTTAAACCTATGCTATATACGCTTCTAATGATGATTGGGGGGTTTTCAGCCTGAGTGACTGGCACAGGTTTTATCGTGACTGACACTGACGAAATCCAACCCTTTATATATATATTAAATATAATAAATATATAAATATATAATAAGAATAAAAAATCTCAATTAGCCATATTAAATCCGATTAAATGTTGGTTTGTTTATTTAGTGTAATGATTTCTTATCTCGAAGCGGCATATCATTCTTAAGACTTAGGCGGGACATCATCCTAAGACCTAGACACGTTGAATCCTGTCACAATTAACGTATCCGCATAAAGCATCCTTTTAGTTTAATTATAATCTATCTAGAGATTAAAGCAATGGTGATCTTGTTAAACCCTAGCCCATCGGGACTTTACCCACTTACTGTTTGACGGTATTTTATATACTGGTAGTTCACTGTTCAAGTCTTTATCAATTAATTAAGAACATACTTGTTGAAACATTACGGGTCACCTGCCGGTCCAACTAAGCTCATAATTTAAAGACAAAGATAGAACATTATTTGTGATCCTATTGGTCCAGTAATATAAAACACGATATGGAGAGCTATCCTAGTATCTAGTTCACTTGTTAGGCGTAACTAGACCTAGTTGAATGATAGGTCGCATATTCAAACACGTAGACAAGTATCATGTGATAAACATAATTAAACTTTCAACGATAAATTAAGAAATCGATTTTAAAACAAACCAAACATTAAACCTTCATTAAGATGGCTAATACCCTAGGGTATTAGCCCATAACCATTGTAATTATACAAGCGTGATCAAATAACCAAGGTAAACTAAATGTTTTACCGAACGATACCAAAAATTAAATGATTACAAGAGTATAGGAATTACACGGTGTCTTCTATGGAATCGTGATCGATGCTTGACCTTTGGTTGCTCTTCTTTTCTTCAGAAAAATAATCTTTATATGTAATTGTATAGAGATATTAGTTTGCACACTAAAAACTCATTTTTAAGTCTTCTATTTAAATTGTATCTGAAAAAGACTAGATACGCCGTATTGAGCTAGGTCAATATGGCGTATTAGGGTGTTTTCCTTAGAGTGCGCGCTAAGTTTGAAATCAATCCAATATAACTTCCCAAAATATATTTATTCACAAAATCTCTGAATAGTTATCGAGCTGGATACGACGTATAGGGAAACATGGATATCCGAATAGGGCAAGGTGAAATATCGTTTTCCTTGTGTAGTCTCAGGCGCAGAACGCTGAATCTCCTTATTTTGGATACGACTTATTGAGCAGAATAAGCAATCTTTAAAATATCATTCGTGTTTTAAGCTCCCAAAAAGTGAGCCTTTTAGCATATCTTCACAAATCACTCACGTAATTACTACAATTTACAATTTAAGCAATTTTAACAATACATGCATATAAATCATATAAAAGTGGATAATTTATTCAGGATAAATAATGGTATAAATGTAACGTTATTTGATGTCATCACATGGAGATCATTTGACAAACATATGGGGATATTAATTTTACTTTTCTTCCCCATTCTTCTAGGAATTAAATACTACCATGAATCCCATTCGTCCTAAAACTGTATAGACAAAGGATAAGGCAGATAGCAACCATGTACACAAATTATTAACTAGGTTAAAACCATAAAGTACTAAAAGCAGTACATACAAGGCAGGCTAAGGCTGAATTTGGGTGTAACAATTGGTTCAAGGTATTGTTTGAAAATGCTCTCCAAAAATTCTGGCTTAACCAGAAAATTTCTGGAACCAGAAAAGGTGATAGGCTCGGAGGGGTATAAAAGGGGTAACCAGGACTAAAATTATGCATGGAAAAGGTTTGGTTGGATAGTTTTTATATGATCGGATGACCATCATAACAATTATAGGTTTAAAACATAGGTTAATCCTAGTTCCTCTTATCTAGCAAATCCTAACACTTGCTATGCGGTTTGATGATGCATCACAAAAACATGTTCTAGAATTTAATACACTATCGGTACACTCATATAGTTTAATACCGATACTAATGCTCCAGAAAAGGTGAGAAAGACCATACACACACATCCATAATGACAGAATAGATACATATGACTACATTCGAACCTTAACTCGAGAAAGCTAAAGGTATAAACTATCTTGGGTATCAAAAATAGATACCCTAAAGATCTAGGCGAACCTTACATTTTTGGGGTGGAATTCTGAGGGTTTTTGTGCTAGTCATAAATTCCTATCCATTAGAAGCTATTAATACTCAGTTTTCATCGGTATGTGTCATAAAAAAATTTAAATTTGGGTTAAAATTACCTTTTACGCTATGTTTTGATATATTACCCATCATTAAACAACAAAGCAAATGGCAATTAAAAGAATAGTTTCTAAGGCTTATTTCCCCATATACTTAAGTTGAACATTGTCCCCAATGTTCTTTAGAAGTACCCGTACAATGAATAAAGGGAAAAGGAAACAAGTAAAAGAAACTAGTACTACCCTGGTTTGCTCAATAACTGAGAAGAAACATGCGATAACTTGTTAAATCGTCCTCCAAGAATCGTCTAATCAAACTTCCTAAGAACTTCCAAGCTTCTTCTTATCAAATATAACCTATAAATCAAAGACAAGGACAACTACACCTGGCTTAAAATTGACAGGATATGATATATACAACGAAACTTTTAGGGTTGACTCTATGAAAGTAGTAAAGATAGGATGAAGGTGATGATATAATTTTAGGTTTCTGCAGGTTTATAAGAAAAATACAAATTTTAGATATTGCACATTTTATTTTTTGAAAATAATTGAAAAATTAGAATTTTCACATGTCTGAGGGTTTGACGTAATCAGGAAAAATCTTGTCGCGGTTGCTTGACAATCCAGACGGCTTTGCACTATTTTCTGACGTCGTCTCCACACACTGTGAAAACTTCTCATTTGTTTTTCAGGAAAATTTCCTGCACGCAATCTTTATAATGTTTCCTGTATAAAATCGTGCAAAAAAACCTTGAAATTAATCATTACACTTATATCACTCGAAAATGACGCGAATTAATCTAAACAATTTTTTTAAATGTTTGAATTGGTTCTTATAAACCGGATAATTTCCCCTACACTTATTTTATGCAAAATACATTTGATTGTTAATAAGACGAAGTTAAAAACAAAACAAAGCATGATTACAAATAATTCAAACATAAAAGAATAAACGATAAAGAATTAAAACACAAGACACTCCTAAATGCGGGAAAGATAAATATTGGGTTGCCTCCCAAAAAGCGCTTTTCTTTATTTGTGAGTCTTGTAGATAAACTCGAAGTCACACATCCTCACTTGAACTTCTCTTCATCAGCAATTTTACATTTCAAATTCTATACAGGGTGCCAGAGCTCAGACATCTTTGTAAAACCTAAATAATATTTGAGGCTCATCCACTGTTAACTCCCGACCCCCTCATCTTTTATGATCATCCTTCGAGATCCTAAGGTAGAACTGACTTATTGTGTGCACCACTTCTAAGTATGTGATAAAGGCGAGTTGAGTTACTGTTCTATCTTGTGGGCAGTCTATTATATGCTAAAACTTCCATCTGGTTCGAATCTGAGTGAACCTACACTAAACTCCTCACGAGTGAGGCGTCATGAGCTTCCATGCTTGACTATTGCAACAAAAGGGATCTGTCATAGTTACTACATGTAACAGCCTAGAGGGGCTTCTAGTTAATTGAACGAAAATCCTCAAACAAATCAATGAAGGTCTATGCGACGTATAAGAAAGAAGATTTTTCCCTACGAAAGCCGTCTGTCATTATCCCTTAATTCCTTCTCGTGACAATGAGCTATATCCCTATTTTGGGATCTCACCCCTAGGGCTTCAAGTTGATATAGTTGTTTTGTCGAATGGTTACTGGTAATAGATGGATCTCAGTGTCACCCCATATGAGCGGAGTTCAGAGATCTATGGTAGGACCTTGATTTGTCACATGCACTATGACTCAATGTTGCATGTTTATAATTGAGGTTTTGAGAGACGGACATCCTTCTGTGATGATGGGGTTTCTCAGAAATATTGAAGGAATTGGGCCGACTGCATTAGAGTACTATTATGATAATGCTAGTGTCGCTCCTTAGATCGAGAATATGTGCAAAACTCGCTGCCACCTCTTAATGTCTCATGAACTTCAGATCTATTTTCAACTACTTCATGCGTTACCTCTCTCGCAGAAAAACATCATTCATCTAATAATTACATCAAGAAATAAACATCACGATGCTATTAGTTCATGCCATATTCGAGCAAACAAAATTCGATGGTGTAATAACTGGGAACCAAGCCGATGCGTGTATTTCAAATAATAAGAATTTAGAGTTGGAGGACTTATTCGACGGTTACGATTGAAAGCTGATTGAGATTCACGTGGGGAGTGAAGGGTTGGTATGTTAGTCTTTTATCGTTTGTCCCTTCTTTCTTGCTCTCTTCGACTCTTCTTCTGGAATTTGTTTGCTTCTATTGGGAGAGATATTGTCCCGAGGCTGGACTTGGGACATATTGATGAACCCGCGATGATCGAATACTATAGATCGGACGTCTGAGTCATTGAGGGTCCTTCTGTTGGTAAAGAACGTAGTAAACATAAACCTGAGAGAAGTAGCGAGAGCGTTACCACATTCATATATTCAGTTCTTAACTGTGTCAACATGAGAGTGCATCCCATTATATTCGAGATACAGTGAATTGAGGAGCCTCCAAGACTGGTGACAAATTCTGATTGTTAGTTCACAGTCTTTTGCTTTCTGTTGTTATGTTATGAATAATCGGCTTATCAAAAACTTGCGAGAACAAAATCTAGCGTCTAAGATGGCCCATGAGAGTTTGGAGCGTATCAGCATGTCCTTCAAGAATTTGCGATTGAGATTTTTTTTAAAAATTTTGATGGATGTGTTGTTAGTAATGGCGCGGTTCGAGATCGCGAATCGAGAGTTAGGTTTAAACCGGTTGAGTGGTGGTTTTGAAAAAATTATACGTTTTTTAGCGTGAATTTTATGGCGTTAGTACTCCACCGTAATGTTTGTGGGAGTGACTCATTTTCCAAGACGGAGCTAGTTTCTGGTAGTGTCACAAGAATTGTTTTCTCGGCGAGTGGTTTGCGACAAGTGTACCACTTAGCCGTCCCGCCATTCTATCGGACGACACAAGGACGCATACTACAATATCAAAGAGCTTAATCTCTAGCTTTTTCCAATTCAGATACTGAGTGTCAGAGAGGGTACCATTGAGCAGATCTGACATGATAGAAGGGGGTGATTATGGGTGAATAGATTTTGTTCACTTGACCATGTTGAGACAATAAGGTACGCAACGATGAGCCTATCCAGTCAAGCGTTGTAGAAGACTTGATTTATGAGCTCGACATGAGAGACAGTGCGTATGCGTACTCAGGGAACATCTTGAAGCAAAGAGATAGTCCTCTTAATAACTGCTCATGATTCCTTTTGGAGCGTTTCTGACACGAAAGCTTACGCACAGCCCCGATTGGTTCATGATGAGGTAGACTTTTGGGAGTAGAGTGTCCTAAAACGAGGTCCATTGCAGTCATACAAGAGACACACCTATAGAGTTGTTTGGTTGCTAGACATCAGGATTTCGGTTATGGAGTTTTACAGTCCTTGCCCGAGAATAAGAATTGAAGCAAGGAAAGTTAGTTGTTAAGATCTTCCCATGGTATTAAGAATGGGATTCCGTACTGAAGAAGTTCATAGCAACTATTGATCTAGACTATGACTCCGCGAAGGGGAAAATTGAAATAAACACAGCGCGGTATCGTTCCCTCTATTGTCATCGTTAAGGTCACAGTGAGTAGGTCCACTAGAGTTATTAGAGAAAAATCTCTTAAGGTATCTGCGTATATTGGAATGCATCAGACCGAGTAACAGTCCGTGGAATGCAGGCAAACCTTTTGCTAACTAACTGGATTGGTTGTCGATATCGAATTTGAGATGCAAATCGCAACATTGATGTCTCCGTATCTGGAGATGTATGAGCATCAATGCGGTGCGATCTTATCCTGTAAGCCCCCGTAAGGTTGAGCTAGTATTTAGAGGTATGTCAATCCTAAGAGTACGGATTAAGGATATATTCAGTTTCTCCCAATAAAATGGGTTTAAACAATAAACGGAAACGACGAAACCAAATCAGACACAAACAGCAAAAGAGTGATAGACTACGAGAAAGAATAATAGTCGCCAAAACTTAAAAATCTCACTTGAATAGGGAATCAAGCGAGATAGACCTAAATTTAAACTAAAGGTCAAAACCTAACTATTCCTCATCTGCAAGCGCGCAACCAAAAACTTGATGCGGTTGTCATTAATACGATCACAGAAGTTTTTACAACTCCATAAGCTATGATGTACATTCACTCGAGACCCGATGTCCATGATCGTTGTAATTGAGGACAGACTCGAAGTGTTGTTTATATCATATCTATAGGCGGTAAGAGTTTTTTTAGGGAGGATTTGGCACTGCTACATTGAATCTAAACGAAAAGTCTATGATGGCTAGAGAAGAAGATTCTTAAAAAAATGATCAAAAACGAATGAGATTTGGTTGGAACATTCAAGAAACTCTGTCCTCCTCTTCCCCTCAACCTCATCATAAATAGATGCTTAAGGGTTCCACCTTTTAGCCGGAGGTTTTTTTTTTTTTTTTTTTTTTAGTTTTGTTTTTCAGTTTTTAATTTTTTTACCTTTTAAGCATTTTTTTTAAGCAATTTTTCAAATTCACACTGTACCTTTGTTAATTCAACTTGTACCATACGAATTTGAGCAATAATATTTTTCAATTTCAAAGTTTCCTTGCACTTTGATTTCAAATTTCATCCAATTTACATCATTTAGCTCATCAATAGAGAGCTCAATAAGAATGTGAGCTTATTACTTTTTCATAAAGCTCAAATTTATAGCTTATAACACTGTTTTTAATAATGAAATCATTACTCCGTCTCAATCATTTTAACATTCATCATTACCACTTGAGTTCATTTGATCAAGTGTTTTGGCAGCTTAATGAAGAATATAAGCTGAACAATAGCTTATTGAGCTTATACTTTTTTGGTTAGAAGGCTTTGGAAGCCACTTAGGTATAATGATATGAGGCGAGCTCACTCTAACAGAGTTGGCTCTACTTCTGAGACTCCAATATTGCAGGTTTCACTTTCTCAATATTCAATTAAGCACTTCTAGCTTATTTAGCTTGCTTTTTTCTATATGACTTATAATAATGTCATACCTGTTTCATTAAGCATAGTTTTAGGATATAAATGTGTTCTTATAAGCTTTTGAGTTTTTTTGAGTTTCAAAAAACTCATTTAGATTTCTTTCCTTAATTTCGGTCATAAGTAGTGGATTAAGCTAGTAGAGAAGTAGCTTATTTATTCTAAATAAGCTACAGCTTTTCCAGTTCAAATAGCTCTATAGTGTTAGTATAAGTAGATGTAGATAAAAAGTTTAAGGAATTTAAGCTGTCATAATAGATTTTAAGTCATATATAGTTTAGACACAATTCATAAGATGTGTGTTGTTTTAAAGCAACATTTTGATACTCCTAAAGTCAATTTCTCTATGTCAAAATTGTTCATGCAGTTGTGTTAGGGTAGTTTAGCAAGCTTTAAGCAAGTTTTAAAGGTTAGGATTTAGTTTTTAAAAAGTTTAGAGCTTAAAATTTTGCATCTAGCACCAGGGCATTTTTCAGTTTAAGTAGCTTTAGATTTTAGAAATTTATAAGCCTTTAAGAATCTCACTTAGTTAATTCATACATGAATGCATTTAGTCACTTGATCAAGAGTTTTAAACTTTGAGTTTAGCCTGCATTAGTGCATTACCAATTGCACCAGCATCAACAGCCTATGCTGTTATAGTCTCTTAACAGTTTTAAACTAAAACTTGCTCATTTTCAGAATAATTTTCTTGTAATTTTTGTTAAAACAAGCTTTGGTAATTTTAGTTTAGAAGAAAATTTTTGTTTAGACATCTCATAGTACATAAGTCTTAAACTACATTCAGATTGCCATTTTTTGTTTCTCAGTTTCATCCAATAATAAGCTAGAAATAAGCTCAAATTCAAAAAGCTAGTTAAACGCTTACTTTCTGTGACAGGCAACATTTTGCTTATTTTGTAGCTTATTGTGTTGTTAAAAGTCCAAAGTGTCTTTGTTAAAGTTGTTAGGATTAAGCTCATTGATAAGTTTGTAGTTTTAAGTTTTTGCTGATTCTCAAATTTTAATAAGCCAAAAATAAGCCTTAAGCGTAGGGTCTATTTTGTATTTTCTTCATAGTTCAAGGTTACCTATTTCTATTGTAGTGTAAATCTGTTAAAGTTTGCCCGCCTACCCTGTTCTTTTCCTTTTTACCATTTCTACCCTGTCTTTCTTAGAAAATTAAATAGATTTAAATTTTAGAAATTTGTTTTAATAAATTTAGGGTTTGAGTTTTAATTGAACAAATTAGTGCACAATTAGCTTATAAAATTTGGGGCTTTTTGTTCTATTTCATTTCTGCACCCTCTTAGCTTCTTAAAAACAAATAAAAAAAAAACCATTATTTCTATATTTTTCCTCATTAAAAATTTGTAATTTTCTAATTTCTAGGAATTAAAATAGATTTAATTATTATTCTTTTATCAATCTTAAGAAAAAAATCAAAAATTAAAAAATATAGAAAAATAGTTGAAAATTTTTTGTATTCTTTTTTGCAATAATTTTCATTTTAAAAAATCTTCTAAGTAATTTTGAAAAATATACAAAAAAATGTTAGTGTTAGATTTTTAGAAAAATTTTATTTTATTGATAAAATCATAAAATAAAATCTTTAGAAATTCAAAAAGAAAATCAAAAATACATAAAAAATTCTAATTCTTTTTCCTAAAATTTTCAAATTGAAAATGTAGATTTATAGGTATAAAATTTTTTTAAAAAAAAAATATGAATTCGTGCCTTAGATTTTAAATTTCATTAGCTCGCGTTTATTACGTTTTAGTGCGATTAAATTTCGTGCAATCCATTGTATTTTCAATTCATGCTATTAATATATTGTAGTAATCAACAATTCAAAAAAGTCTTTTACTATTCTAAACTAATCGGAATTATTCCGAAATTCTCAATTCACGATTTCGTTGGACAAGAAAAGCGACGACCCGAGGAACGTACTTCCCGAATTTAAAAAAAATATACAAATTTGATTTTCCTTTAGTGAGGTAATCTGACATTATATTTCTCTAAGGTTTGTTAAGTATTCTGGAAAAAGAAATTCTTACGGGATTAATACTATATAGGTATATTGAATTTGTTTTACCTACACCAAATTGTTTTGGTAAAATTGTGTTTAACAAGTTAAAACGTTTATAATTACTGTTTTAGTAAAACTGGCGTAACTTTTGCGTTTCAAGTCCATTTGAGGTGTTTCTTGCGCTCACAAAACAGTTTTCGTTTTAAAAAAAGAAAGTCGAGTTAGTGTAAAAATTTTGCAATTTCAAATTTTTGACTACATGTGCACAGTAACTTTTTACTGTTCACGAGACAGACCCTCACTTTATTTATAATAAGCCGTTTTTGTTATCGTAAAACCCGTTAACGGTCGTATTTCTTCGTTTATAGCTCCTATTTTTTAGTGATTCTTTCGAGCCAACAGTTCGCGTATTTAAAGTTATAATTGATTTATGAGGTTTACAAAAATAAAATTTCTGTCATGAATATAACTTTTTATAAAAAATTGTTTGAAATAAAAGTATTAATGTGCTAAACCTCGCGTAATTCATAAACTATCCTCGTTATATATGAAAAAATTACGATTCTTATCATTTATAAATCCTAAAAATATGTGTGATTTAATAAAAATATCAAACCTCCTGTTTGTATAAATTTTATATCTTGTTTTTATAAAAGCTATTTTATAAAACCGGTATTAAACGGTAAATTGTATTTTTATCGTATCTTTTTTGTTATTATTAATCCGTTTTTTCGCGTTTCTATAAATATTTGGAAATCGTCGTGAAAGCGTATCTATCTTTATTAGTTCATAATATGTCTATCATAGGGCACGAACCAAAACAGCCCTACTGACTTTTTGAGTTTAATTGTCAAACTTTGTATATTTAAATAGCTTACTCCTTTTCTATACGTTACAACTTAATAAATTACCACAAGCCTTTTATAACTACATATTTCATATGTATTACATATATTAAAGTCCATTAGTCCATATCTTGTCCTCATATCCAAGTTAACAAGTCCATAATGATACTTTAATCACAACTTTCTTAAGTAAACCTTAAAAACCCTAATCTTTCATTGACACTTTTTAAGCTTAAAAAAAAAAAAATTGTACAACACTTATGTATCCATTTATAACCTCATAATATCATCATAAAAACATGTGTATAAGTACATAAATCATATTTAACAGGAGAAAAAAAATCCACTTTAACGAAACAAGTTAAACACATGACATGTCCTAACATGGTGATTTTATACATAGAACATATAATACCACATATAATCATTATAAAATAAAAGAATAAAGGTTTTTTTAGAAAATGGGAAACCCATAAGAAGAATTGATGGAGATGAGAAATAAAAGGGTGCTAAAAAACCTTTTTCTTAGACTTAAAACCAAAGCTTACAACCAAGAAACCCTAACTTTCCAAATGAAAACCTTAGCTTCCTTTCATTGCTTCAACACTTGCAAATGGTTAACCAAGGCTTGCAAATACCTTAGTATATCTTAGGAATGATGTGTGATGGCATTGTAGTAGGAGTAAAAAATTTGTATGGTTGTTATAGAATGGGTGTATGATCCGTGGTGAGTAGGAGAGAAAGAGATGGTTTTTATCCAACTTTTTACCTTTATAGAAAAGTATGTTTTTGTACTTGAATATAGAAAAGAGTGTATATAAGCATAAAGAATAGTCAATATAGAGAAAACCAAGACCAAAAAGACCAATAGGGGATATTGGTCGTTAGACATGAGGAGAGGTAAAGAAATAAAACATGGATGGAGGGTTTTGTAGGAGTCCATGGTCCTTGGTCAAATAAAACTATTTTCTAGTCCAAGCATTGATTTGTTGTTAGTAGTACATGGTTCCTCATGTTTTATTTTGTGGCTCTTTGTCTCCCTAGGCTTCCTATACACGAAAAATATGAGGGGGAGGGAATACTAGAAGAGTTTTTGATCTTTTACATAAATATCATCATTATTTACTAGTTACATAATGTAGCTTTTCATATAAGGTAAATACTTGAAGTATTTATGTCCTATCTAGTTAATTATTCCATGCAACCATTTGACCAACAATGATCACTTTTGGCGTAAAATTTAATAAAACTATGAGTATTCGATATAAACATGGGTATTTGTTGAAGCGTAGTATTATTTTTGTGGTTCCGGGTATGCCCAAACTTAATTTATTGTGAAACGTAGCAAATTTACGCAACCAATAAAAATAAAATGAACAAAGACCATAATTTATCTCAAAATAATTTAATTAATAATAAATAATATACTTGCGTTGATGTAAACATCTTAATTGTTTGAGAAAGAAGCCCCTGTTTACGCTATTATTGATTTTTTAAGGCTTAAACGTTGTTTAACTAAAAAAACAACATAAATAAAACAAAAACAAAAACTCTTATGATTAAAAAGCGAACGCGTACAATACTAAAGATACATAGTGAATTTATTGACGACGTCCATGACCCTAAAAAAAACACGGGGTTGTTTATAGTCTGATTCATCCACGATAAGTGAGCTAGTCCTCAAAGGCCAAGACGCGACAAAAAACCTTGTCGACTGTGCCGGTCTTATTCTTTGCGAATATAAGTTGGGATCTCTTTTCCAGACTGATCCTGATACGCGTCCAACCAAGAAAACTTAGGAACTTCAATCGCTTGTGAGTTCCTTCTGAGACCTTGACTAATGGAGATTTTGCTTCGCTTCACAAACCGTTTAACTTCACCGATCCACTAAGAAACGATTTTCTTCCGCACGTCTCCTATCGACAAAATAAAGCTTGTCATCAACATGAAGTCCATCATCCAATCCTAAAACGGAACGGCTAAAAAGGGATTGTCACATACACTTTCTTTAACAAAGTTGGACGAACCGTGAAACGTATTATGAAACTTATGCTCAAGAACGACCAAAGCTCCTTCCTCCCAGGAAGCTCGAGCTTGTAAAGCAAAAAAAAAAAAAAACCTCTCCAACCAAACCCTTTTCTAACTCCTAGACACCTTGAAAGGCGAAGGGGTTCCAAACATACCACAGGGTTTAATTTCCCCCCGTTTGGCCAAAAATCGTACTACCCCTTTCCAAGTGAAACTTTAAGCATAACTTTATCCCCCACTAGGAATTCCATCGGACTTACACGCTTTAAATCGGGCGTAAAACTCTTGGTCTATCGAACCGAGCGGCTGCATCCTTTTGCCTTGATTTGGATGATTTTTCACACTTCTCGGTCCGTCTCTTGTATTAATATTCTGACCGAGATTAGAGCTCTCTAAACTTCGGGTTCCAACATACAAGTGAACGACACATTCCGACCATAAAGTGCTTCGATGGTGCGCCTTGATGCAGCGTGATAACTATGTTTACGAGAACTCGAACTAATGGCAAATGGTAACCCCAAAACCCGTCCCAAAATCTCGATCCAAACAAGCACGCAAACATATCCTCGGAGTTAGAATGGTTCTCTAGCCGTTGCCCGTACAATTTGTGGGTGGTACGCATACTCATGAATCCCAAGTTCGTACCCTATAGCATTCTGAAGTGAATGTACTTCCAGAAAATTTGATGCCGAATCTCAGTCCGAACACAAATGATTAAGATAGGAATTCCATGTCTTGTGACCACAACCTTTAGGGTAAATTCTTGTAACATTTATCCAAAGGGATCAGTCACTCTCATCAGTGTGAAGATCGCCAGACGGTTAGTCGTCCGGCTAAACAAATCCATAGCCAAATTGGTGTCGTAGCCTTGCGACGTCTTGAGGAAGCTTCGTGACAAAAAAATCCATAGTGATGTTTGTCCCACTTCCATTCGAGAGGTATCTTGGGTGTACCAATAATCCTGATAGGTCCTTTTGATGTTTGCCTTGACGACTTAAGCACAGGTTCAAAAAACACGTTGCAACCCTAGAATAGGCGATGTTTGCCTTCATATTGGATCCCCAATAAAGTTATTTTTTTTCCCAGTCTTGGTACCTCTTGTCAGAACCGCCAGAATCGCTACAAAAGCAAAGAGTGCCTCGAGTCATGATCCCAAGTACGCAACTCTCCCAACCAAGGTAACCAACCGACCTGCCATAGAGGCAAAAGGGAATCCATCCCGCATGCCTGTATCTTAACCGAACTTATTTCCGCGAGTCCTACCCTAATCCGCCTTTTTAGATAATTAGAGTACCGCGATTAGACAACCACCCAACCTCCAACCACATCCATTATGTTCCTCCACTCCCTGGTATCCTGCTTCAGTCTGAGCATTCAAGATTTGTTTGGGAAATCCAAGCTAATAGTCATGACTAAGGCTGAATAAAAACTCTTAGCGATGGTTTCTTGTTCTTTCTGCACAAACGCATTAGCAATGACATTGGCTTTCCCGGTGATAACAAAATCGCAATCCATAATCACTAACAACACTAGCCATCGCGTTTCTCATGTTTAGTCCTTCTGATCAATGAATTGTTGTATAGATCTATGATCCAGTCAACACATACACTTGGGTTCCGTACATACAGTACCTCCAAATCTTGAGAGCGAACACTACTGCTCCAAGTTCCAAAAATCATGAGTCTATAGTTCTTTATGAATTTTCAACTGCGTGATGCATAAGAAATCACCTTTTCTCTTTGCATCAACACATCGCCCAAACCCTTCTTTGAAGCGTCGCAGTATGTGATGAAATCTTCGCTTCCCTCAGGTAAGGCAAGGATTGGTGCACTGCACAACTTCTGCTTCAACAGTTGAAAAGCTGCTTCTTCTTTATCGCCCCAAACAAACTTGACCTTCTTTTGAGTAAGCTTAGTCATTGGTTTGCCAATCTTTGAAAACCCTTAAATGAATCTTCAATAATACCCAGCAAGACCTAAAAATTAATGAATCTCCTTTATTGACTTGGGAGATGCCCAATCTTTAACGGATTCAATCTTGCTGCTGGACCCTCATGAATGACCTTCCACTATTAATCACGTGACTGAGTAACTGACTTTGGAGAATCCAAAATTCACAACTTGAAAATTTGGCATACCAACATCATCTTTCTTAAGCAACCTCTAAGATTAGCTTAAGGTGCCTTCTGTTCTTGCTTGTTATTCGAATATATCGAGAATAATCGTACAATAAAAGACAATCACAAATTTATCCAGAATATGTTTGCCACCCGATTCATAAGGTCCATGAAACGGCAAGTGCTTTTCGTCAAATCCATATGGTATAACTTGAAATCATAATGCCGTAACGAGTTCTGAAGTCCAGTCCTTCGGAATTCTTCTTGTTGAACCCTCACGTTGGTGATAAAAAAACCTGACCTTAGGTACGATACTTGAGTAGAACACACGACTCCTTTAAGCTGATCAAATATCTCATCAATTCTGGGGAGTGGGGAAAATTTAAACCCGGGGGGTTTTTTTCTTCACTGGTCATTTGTTTAATTCCCGATAGTCGACATGCAGCATCTGAATGATCATCCTTCTTCTGAAAAACAAGACCGAAGCGCCCAGGTGAGGAACTGGTCTTATAAAGCTTTTTCGGAACAGCTCTTATCAGTTGCTCCATAACTCCTATCATTTCGGAAGGCGCCAATCGATAAGGGTGCCCATGCTACAGAGTGCAACACCAGGTAACCAAATCAATTTCAAACTCACTTGTCGAGTCGGAGGAGACCCGGAAAGTCCTCAGGAAATTCTCCGACTATTGGCACGTCCTCAAACACAGAAATAAGAGAAGAAACAAAAATTCGTGGGGGATAAGAAAGAAAGATATGATTGGGTTAATAAATGGATAAATAACGCAAGAATTTAAGGAGCAAAAGAAGATACAAGAATGAAGAGAAATCAAACCAGATAACATAAATAAAAAATGAAACAAAAACATGGCACAAACCAAAGAAATAAGACAGCCCGTAAGTAAACGTCATTAACCTCAAGAAACATGACAACACACACAGCCCCATAAGGGGATAGAAAGCTACCACTACGCACAATAAACTCCGCACTTCCCCCACTACTCCACCACTAATAAACCAACACTGTCCTCGGCACCGCCCCTTCCGACTACACCCTGTACCCACGTGACTCCATAACACTCCCACGGCGACCGGCACTCACTACTTCTACACGCGGACCTGCACGATACCCCCTCCTGCACCTCCCATACCCCTCCGATCCCGAATACTTCGACGTGCTCCCCGCAATATTCCCGGACTCAACCTACCAACACAGCAACTTCCCCAGCCATAAAGGACTCCCTAACCCCATCGACCACCGGACCCGATCCCTATCCCTGCGACCCCGCTCCTGGATACCCACCACAAAACCCACATCCGAAACACTGACATCAGCTCCCTCTCCACTTCGTCCTCCCCTCCCTAACGCCACACACCTCATACCCATCCACTCTATACAAAACCTTATCGTTCACGTCCAGCCCCAAACGTACCCCACAGAACCCTCCCACGAGCGCTTACCCCGTCACACAATCCGACTTGATAAAGCGCCATACATCCGATCAGCTAACGACTCCTCACGACTCACGCCCCCAGCAACGCAATATCGCCAGACGACCCTCACCCCACCCTCTTCCCGAGCCGCTAACTAACCGTCACCATTAACCATCCACAATCTCAACGTCTTCCTCTTCACGCTAGAACCAACCCCCCCCGCCATACACCACCCGTCACCCACCTCGCCGACACCCACCCATCCCAGACCTATCGGTACCCTACACCCCTGCCCCCCACCCCTCCTGTCCTGCCCCCTCCGAAGCACGCCCACTCTTCGGCTCACCTTAATCCTATCCTCCCCGTCACCGCGCCCCCCCTAAACCCACATCCCACATCCTCTTTGACACCCCAACCGATCCCCTCTTCTGCACCCCACATCCAGTCTCTCTGTTATATCACTCACCCACCCATCTCCCCTCCCCCGCGGGCCCCATAGCAAAACCCATCTCACAAGCACGCCATTCCCACTCCAAGCCCTCCATCCCCCCCCCCGTTAAATAGCAACCAGCTCTCCACGTCACTACTCTCACCGCCAACTCATTCTGAATCATTTCAGCAACAAGCTTCACTCGCCCCCTTTCCATACCGACACCCCCTCACCCACAAGTAAGACGCAATCTTCCACCGCCATGTCCTTACAACTCCATTGCAGTGACAAGTTCCCCACCGATAGGAAAACCAATATATTGCCCTGTACATCTCACGATTTCGATGCACGAACCAGATTTAAACGAGTCACAAAACCCAGGTTCCAGTGCCATCACAGAGCCTGATTACCGGCTTCATATCCCCAGGAAAGGATGCGAACAATCATCACAGAAACACACAAAGACCGCTTGTCCTGTCGCCAACCATCGTCCCGATTATAGCAACGAAACAACCAGTTCAACAGGCATTAAGTTTATTTGAATGGGTTGTTATAGGAAGTTTAATGTGCCACCACAAGAGAAGTGTTAACCCAATTATTATCTCGTCAGCAAGTTCACATCCATTAATAGTGATCTCGGTTAGATGGCGTGATGACCCAATTTGGGAGCTAAGATGCAGTATGCCAACAAAACTCCTATCGGCACCCGTATCAAATAAATATAATCAAAGCGTTGTTTAAAAGGAATGTCCTCGCAACGACGTTGTCTGTTGTTTGCCCCCATTTCAACTACATACACCTTCGCTGGAGCCCTGTCATTCCCAGCTTGATTACCACGGTCATTGTTTTTTAGTTTTGGGCAGTTTCTCTTAAAGTGTCCTTGAGCTTCGCACTCATAGCAACCATTTCCCTTCTGATTATTGTTGTTGTTGTTTGCGGTAGTGTGTATCATTTGCAGGTCGGCTTCTACAATCCTTGCCAAATGGCAAACCTTTTTGCAGTATTGCACCCTAGGTGGACGAAAGGGACCTTCATGATTGTAATCACTTTAGAACACAGAGGTTTAGACCTGGCGGTATGGTTTCTTCACTATAGCCGTAGAGTAGGCTGGCCTGTGTTCACTCTTATTCTCCTGTTGTTGTTTATGAATTGATCATGTGAAAGATCATTAATACATTCTTTTCTATTCTGCCCTTGACGGTTCAGCATGGCATTGGTCTTCTCATCCTTCAACTCAGTGTAACTCGATAGCCTCTTGCATGGTTTTCGGCTTTGATGCCTTTACACTGCCAAGTATCATATCAGGCAAGCCACCGATATACTTTTCAATCTTGTCTACCTCTTCTGGGAACTTCCTGGCACACATCAACACTAGTTGCTGAAATCATCGATTGTAGGCCACCACATCAGTGCCCTTAACCTTAAGATTCCACATCTCAATCTCAATCTTCTTGATCTCACCCCTCAGGTAGTATTTATCAGTCATAATTTTCTTTAGTGTTGCCCATGGCATGGCAGAGCTGCTATCCGGAGTAGTGGTCTAACATGGGCATTCCCACCATGTAAAGAAGCATCGTCTTGTAAGTGCAAGTCCAAATTTGACTTGACAAGATGTGTGCAATTGCAAATGCTAAAACACAGACTCCTTTTTCTCAAACCCATCGAGTGAGTCCAACGACTCCCACAGTGCCTAAAGTCCAAAGGTTTCATTTCAAGAAGTTCGAGTAAAGCAGCATTCACGAACAGCTTGTGCTGGCCTTTGGGGGTGGTACCTGACCATTGCTGTCGTGGCCATTCCTAACTCTACTTGCTTCTGCTTCAGCCATTGCAGCAGCAACTCCTTGGTCAATTAAGGCTTGAAGTTGTGCCTCAGTAACAGTTGTGGTGGTTGTTGCATTTGGGGTTGGTGTGACTGGTGTTGACCTTGTGGTTCGTTTTGGTGCCATTTTCTTCAATCACAAGAAAATACAATACCCGTTAGATTTTAATACAATCATAACGTGACATAACATATGCATCATAAATAAAATAAGATCACATCACACAGTGAAACATACAACCAACACAAGATCGACATAACATAATACATCCATTCCATATATAATCTGGAAATATACATGATCTGTTTGGTACACAATGATTCCCTATCGCTAGGTTACAAAATGAAAATCAACCTAGAGCCCTACTAGCCGGGAGTTACCCGTAATACTTAGTAGGCTATACAACATAGCTAAACAAAAGACAAAAGATCCATACCGGATAGCTACTCAAAACAAAAGATCTATACCGTCTGCTAGCTGGGAGTAACCCATAAAAACTTAACAGACTGCATAGTAGCTACAATCATAACCAAAGTCTAGGAACTGCTACCAGTGTCCTCCAATGTGTCAACGCGTGCTCCAGCCTCCAGGGCCTGGGTACGCATGATATGCCGAACAGCAAAATCATCTGCAGCCTGACGCTGCCACTCGTGGCGACGCACCTCAGTCTCTAACACTGTAACTCGTGCCTCTAATGCCCTGCAGTAAGCTTCAGACCTAGCCAAGGCCTGACGGGTCTCCATACTCTCTTGCTCGTAAGCAAGTCTCTCTCTCCTCAATACCTCAATCTCAGCTCTCACAGCTGCACGATCCTTCTGGGCATCGTGATGTCGTGAGTAAAACTCCGAACTCTCTCTACTGCGAACATCTACCTGGTAACTGACCCTCATGTTGACCATCTCTAAGGCGGTCATCATCCTCCTCTCAGTATCTCGAAACCTGGTCTCCATAGTGTCTACAAGACTGTAATCGACTCTATGGGCCATAGTGGGTCCTGGCTGTCTCGCAGCAGCAGCAGCAGAACTCTCCCCAACCTCACAACTAGGTCTAGGAGTAGTAAGTAGTAGCCTCTTTCGAGGCGGCGTGTCAGCCTCGGGAATATCAGCTCTGCGGCTAGTGGATGGTGCAGGTAGTGGTATAGGTAACAATGGTGGTGTCCCTGATGGGAGTAGTGGATGATAGGTGGATGGTGCTGCAGCTCTCATCTAAGCCATGGTTGCTCTAATACGTGGGGATAAAAAGAATGGTGGTAGTGGAGGTGTAGGTGCCTCATCCTCAGCTGGCACTAAATCCTCAGGATGCTCAGGCTTGGGAATGTACACAGGTACATGATCCTCTAGCTCTATGGGATCAGGTACATACTCTGGAGAACGTGGTGCCAACTCCAACAACTGTCGGGCAGCCTCCTCATAAGGATCCTCAGATGGAATACTCCAAGATCGTGCCTTAGAGTGAACAGAAGTATAGGTAACAGCAGAATCAGCTGACATGACTACTGTGACCAGCAGAAACAACTTATGAGTATATATTATATAAGGCTCTTATTGTAATATACGTAATATATTATAACCACGTATATCAATTATGAATGCATCTAGTCCAACTAACTAATGCAACAACTAGTGTCCCATAAAAACCCCTTTTTATGAATGCAATGTTTGAAAACGGTTATAGTCCAGCAAAAACATTTGACCTGGTTCTCTATAACCTTGGCTCTTGATACCAATCTGTAACACCCCCAAATTGGGTCGCAGCGGAATAAGGGTCCGGGGCGTGTTACTTCATAGATCAATAACACAAGATATATATAGAACGACCAAAAAGTCGTTTTAAAACTGATACATTGGATTTAACAAATATTTGATACAAATAGCCCGAAGCTTTAACTTGTTCCTGATTATTATTACAAAGATACTGGTTTACAACATAAAACAACCATATCTTTAGCATGACTTCCCAAAACAAAATCACCAATGTATCCTTGGCACCTTATGCTTACTGATCTCCTGAAAAACATTGCTTTAAAACGTCAACAATAATGTTGGTGAATTCATAGGTTTGATAAATCATAATATGCAGGACCGCAAGACTTTTCCCGTGATAATGCAACACATGCAGACATCACAAAACTAGATTACATTTACACTAAGCTCATGACACTGAAGCTCGACAATCTTTCTTGCAATTAAAATATATATTGCAATTTACGCCCATCCGGATGTCTAACCCTAAACATCCCAAATTCGACATGCTATAACGTTCGTTCCCGGTGATAGCTAGTCACCCGAACGGGGAGGTCGTTTCCCAAATAGATCTATTAAATAACATTCGCGCTCACATAATGTAATTCCCAACTACATCTATGCAATTGATAGTTCATGACAATGGGACTTAACTTGGGTTATCGATACTTAGGCAACCATGTAATCAATATAAAATATCCACTTGCATTAAATTTATAAAACAAAGCATGTTTCCACCCCAAATAATAGTAAATCAGTAAAACTATAAAAAGTGGGGCTATGAACTCACCTTGAGTACTGATAGTCCAAATATCACAGATAAAACGTCACGCAAAACGTTTAGATGCAACCTATTTAAATTAAGGTCGTATAAGTACCGAGTACTTTAATTAATAACATTGAATATAATCCTATAGTTGTTACATCGTACTATCGTTTGGGCTATCATAATTAAAGAGGTCATGACATGACGTTCGAGGAGTTAGGACACTTTAAATCGTAAATCCAACAACTCGTCGAAACGCCATCCGAAGAGGCCTCATTATGAAACTCCCTAGTAATATAGTACTTTGATAACCACATAATATTCTATATAGCTCAATCACCAACTAACGGTTTTGGTAAAATTACGTTTAATAAGTAAAAACGTTTATAATTACCGTTTTAGCAAAACTGGCGTAACTTTCGCGTTTTAAACCCGATTCTCGCGTTTCTTATGTCCATCTTTTCGTATCAAGACGAGTTATCATAAATTGACATTTTCGAATTTCGGACCTACTGGTGAACAGTAAAAATTACTGTTCACATCAGACCTTATATATATTTTTATCGATTTAATTGTCGTAAAACCCGTAAACGTCGTATTTTATTCGTTATAGCTCCGTTTTTAACGATTCTTTCGAGGACGTTCTTGTATTTGAAAGTTCTATATATTTATGAGGTTTACAAAAATATAACTTTCTGTCATGAATAGTAACTTTTATAAAAATAGTTTTATAAAAGTATTAATTGTCGTAAACTCGCGAAATTCATAACTTGTTCGTTATTAATTGAAAAATTACGATTCTTATCATTTTGGAATCCTAAAAATATGTGTTATTTGTTAAAAATATCAACACTTGCTGTTTATAATTTTTATAAAAATGTTTTTATAAAAATTTACTTACGACATCGTTTATTAACGTATAACTCGTTTTTAACGTAACTTTTTCGTTATTAATCCGTTTAACAAGTTTCTTACTTTTTCGGAATAAAAATAAAAAAACAAAAAAAATAAAACATCGTCGGAAGTGTATTATCTTATAAAAAATAAAATGATATTGTCCTTATCCAGATTTGGACAGAATATTGTATATCATTCATAAGTCCAAATCATTTGTTTCCTTATTTGCACTTTATATCTTTTACCATTAGTCTTATATTTCATATATGTCATATATGATACATATAATAAATGTCCATTTGTCCATCCAAGTTCTCATGTGTCCAACTTTTATAAAGTCCATTAATATACTTACAAACCACAACTTTAATACTTACCATAATTTACTAGTTTTACATATGGCTACTTTTATATAATAACCATTAACATTCAAGCCTTCCCATCTTGTTATAACTTTATTTTAATGATTATCTAACATCAATATGAGTTCATAATTAACTTTAACATGTCTTATGTATTTCTTTAGCTTAAAACATATTTTGAAACTATGAAAACCCTAATTAATCCATAATCATGTTTACACCAAAACAATATGATACAACATTTTTATCATCATTACAAACACGATATGTGTAATAACACAACATATATATAAGTGTGTAAAATGATCATTTCAAGTATAAACTTCATTTTCATGAATAAAACCTAAATGGTGATTTAAGCTAAATACAATAATCATGTGCATAAAAATGAACATTATAAAAACATAAAGAGTTCAAGTGGACCTTATGAGGTATGATGATGATGATGTACAAGTACTAAACCCTTGTTTAGCCTTAAAAACCAAGCTTGCACTTAAGAAACCTTAGCTTTCCTTAACTAAACCCTAGCTTTCTTTAACTTGAGAAATACTTGGAAATGGTGATTCAATGCTTGCAAATGCCTTAGTATATCTTAGAATAGGTGTATATAGAAGTGTATGGATTGTAGAAAATTTTGTATGGCTTTGTTGTTGAAGGTTGTTTGAGCCGTGAGCTCTATAGAAGGAAAAAGGAGTTTTTGGTTTAATTTTTCTAAGTGTAAAGTGTGTAAGTGTTATACTCTTATGTATAGATGTAAGTATGGTGCAAGGCATGTCTAAGGACGTCCCAAAGTTCAGATGCAAGTAATGGGTCTTATTCCATAGGTATGGCTCAGGTTATGGGTATTAGTCAAAGTATGGTAGGGATGGTGATGCATTAATGAAGTAAGGTGTATATTTTGACCAAATGGAAGAGTTTTTGGTATATCTTTGTGTATATAGCTAGATTTTCGGCATATAAGAAGATATAATAAATGATATATTTGAGTAAACTTTATGTATTGGGTATAAAAGTGGGTATTTGTGAAGCGTAAAAAGTTCGTGGTTCCGGGAGTGCCTAAACGCAATTTATCGCGAAACGTATACTCTTTACGTATCCGATAAAAATAAAATGAACAAAGTTAATAATTATTCTCAAAATAATTATATAACCCTTGCTTGATGTAAATATTTAATTGTTTGATACCCGTTTACATTGAACGCTAATTTTTTTTAGTTTACCGATATAATACTTAATTCATGAAATTACAAGCAAACGCGTACAACACCTAAAAAATAAATAGTACAATTAACGACGACTGTCAATGACTTGAAAACCACAGGGTGTTATATATTACTCACCTGATATGTAGATTTATAAATATTCTAAAATGAAATCTGACGAACCTTACACAATCTTAACCGAGGAAGGTTGGAATATAGTAATATAAGATAGTAAACAGTTTACCGTCACGCAAACTGAGTAATAAGTTGAGTCTTAGTGAAGATTGTACTTTAGAACTTTAGTTTTTTACGATTATGATTGATTGAAGAGTTTGAATTATTGTATCACCGTTCGGGCCATCATAATTCAGAAGTCAAACATTTGAGGAGCTAGGGCACTTTAAATCGTAAACCCAACAACTCATTAAATGTAATACCAAGATAAACCTCTAAATATTAAAGCTTCCAGTATTGTGGTACTATATATCTTCCGGAGATCGAAATTAAGCGTTTATTTAATATCTGAAATGTTAAGTACTCAAGCGTTTATTAAAGTTATGTCTGGTAAATGTTTAAATGTGTTTTTTATACTTTTTCAAAATGTTACATTTAGACCCTAGGGATGGAAAAATAGCAAGTAGACCCCTAGATTTGCATTTTTACGACTTTGACCCTTCAACTTTGAAAGATATACCAAGTAACCTTGGACTTTGAAAAGTTTACATAATGACCCCTATAGGTTATAACTAAGATAAAATTACACATTTAGTCCTTTTAGTTATAAGTTTTCTGAAAGTTACGATATATACCCTTGGCATGGATTAATAATTACAAACATGTCCAAATTGCCATGCAACTTTATTTTAACATTTCCAATAGACATTTATAAGTTATAATAAACTAAAATATGAATTTTAACATGACGCAAGTTAATATAACGATTCGTTAAGCTAGAAGTAAAACGGGACAAATAAGGGTTTAAAACGTAAACTGCGCAGATTTTAATTTCAAATTCCCTTCATTAATCCATAAAAGTGGTTATTTTTAACATATTAAAGCATGCTAGGATAGATTATAACAATATTAAATCATTATAACATTTATTTTTTAAACAAAAACGCAAAATTAGGGTTCAGGTGTACGGTTTTGGATCAAAACATAAAGTGATCATGATTGAGTTCTGTAAACTTTAACAAGAGTATATTTAGGATCATATGAACATTATAAGGGTGTAGTAGCAGAAGTAGAACATCTAGAACCTTGTTTTCAGCTTCAATGATCAACAATGGTGGTGCAAATTGAAATGAACACATATGACCTCTATTTATACTAGTTTGAGACCAAGGAGGTTAAGTAACTCATAAGATCTGATGTGTGACAAATAGAGGCCTAGTGTAAGTAGGTGTTGAAGCTATAATGAGTTTGAAGGCTAGGAAGCTAGAATGATGGATGTGGACACCATAGGAGCATGCCGCGCTTAAAGATAGAAAAAGAGAGGCCATGTGCTCTCATTTTTGACAGAAATGGGTCCTCAGTAAGGTGGGTTAAGCTGCTTAAGGGTTTCTAGAAGGTATTCTTGGAGGTTATTTGCACATGGAAGAGTTTTAAATAGGTAAAAATGGGTCATGAATGGGTTCGGGTCTGTTTTGGGTTCGACAAGGGTTTCATAAGTTTTCAAGCTCATATTTCGTGTATAAATGATTAAGAATTGTTAATACATGTTCCCAAGGTCTGATATAAGAAGTATTAACAAGGATTAGTAATTGGTTTGGGTTAAAACGGGTTAGAATTGAAGAAATGGGGTCACGGGTCCAACTAGGGCTTGTGTAGGGTTTTCTTGACTTTCTTTGTTTATAATTCAAATATTATTGATTAGGAAGGATTGAATACTAATCATTGGACTTATATAAAGGATTATCAATGAGGTTTGATTGTTGGTTTAAGTTAAAATGGGTTGAAATTGATAGAATAAGCCGTAGCTTGGAATTAGGGTTCATAAAGCTTTTTAGGGTTTTCTAGCTTTGTAATTCTCGTACATTGTTGAATCAAGGATGGATAATGATGGATAAAGGTTTATAAACTCATTTTGTGGGTTTACAATGACTCTTGGTTGCTTACTTAAGAATGAGATAGTCTAAAAATGAGTAAATGGGTCAAAATCACAATTAGGGTACAATTAGGTTTTCTGGATTCGTTATCTTGATAATTGAAGTAGAATGATGAAATGATGATGGAATAATGGATTGAGAATGTTGTAATTTATGTTTATTATAAACATATTTATGTATGGTTTCGGTTTACAATTGATAAAAAACGAAGTTAACATTGTCATGGTTTTAGAAACTAGCTCGGTTTTTAGGTTTTAGGGGTTTTAAATTAGGTTTTGATTGCAAAAAGATGTATGAAAAGCTTATGATAGAAATATTATATGGTTTACACATTATAAAAATGAGTATATTACTTGTACACAAGTGATGGTGAAGAATTTAGAATGAAAGCGGAGGTAAAACGGCTATTTTAGAGATCATGCTTAATGACTTGTATATTGAGCTTTTAAGGACTTGTACCTTTCTTTGGATAGAATGTATATTCATATGAGATGTTATGATACTTGTACATATGCTTTAGTATCTTGTATATTTACTTTAGATATTAATCCTTCATAGAATTAGGGTTTAGAGGTATACGATAACGGTTTAAAGCCCGTTTTGATATAACGTTGCGAATGGTACATTATAGGAATAATGTACTTTGTAAAAATGATATTATGATATTGACTTGATATATATGAAGATAGGATTGTCATAGATAGGTTGCGTGAGCTCATCTACTTTAGTTATGTAAGTTACATGACATACTAAGACATTGACAATGCAAGTAATGTAATAAAGCGAAAAATTTCCCCGTACAATTGTGATAATAGTAAAATAGGTTTTGCATTTGATGAAAATTCTTGGGTTGTTATAGTCTCCACCCCTTACATAAATCTCATCCCGAGATTTAATTGAAAGTTGTAGTAGTATTGTTTGGGAACAGATGTAGGTATTTTTATGTTAGGCTAATCAAGGTCACAAGTTCACGTGTGTGATGCATTTATAATTATGTTTCGCACCATAATTATAATTACCTCCTTTCACACGTCTACTTATATTCAAGATCCATACCCTCTGGTGACAGTCAATAGAATTTCTCTAGATTCTGGTAGAATCTGGGTGGATGGAATACGTTACGCTACTCAGATCGTAAGGAATCATTATTCATTAACCTTTAAAAGTCAACATCAAATAAAGAATTGCAATCACAAGTTCTTTGTCAAATTTTTCATACCCAAGTGTGTATTGAAATTATTATGACATGTATAAGATTCTTGTGTGTTTCCTTGTTTTCAGTTCCAGAATATAACATATATTTAGCATACGTGAGATCATGAATGAGTAATGTCAAGGAATGATTATGAATTTGTTAGAGAGTTGCTAATCACGTGAGATATAGATTTTGAAATGAATAGATGATGAAGGTAATAATGAAGGAAATAAGTATAATGAAATTAAGGGATTGTTTGTACATAACTGGATTAAAAGAAACTTTGATTGTACGTATGTGTAATATACCTTAAGCCTACTGTATTTAGAATTAGTCACTTACAAAAAGAGCGTCCAACTCCTTGTAACTGAGAATTATAAATTCATAGTTTCAGGAATTCATAATTACCTATTCAATGAAGAAGTGACCAAATTCATTTCAATAAGATGATCAATAAATCGTCTTACCTAAGCAAAAAACACAATATGGTAATATGTAGAAAATGAAATTTAGATAGTATTCAGATGTTGATTGTAATGACGGCCATATAATCGAGGATGAAAATTATGATGCAAAGGGTATGAGGAGAGTATTTAGATTTTGAACATAATAAATTAGTAAATTTGACAAACGATGTCAAGTTTTGATACATCATATAACAAGATGAAACAGAATCGACACTTTATTATATTCATGGATAACTATACATACGAACTTACATATGCAAAAGAAGTAATACTTAGCTAAGTATCTTGTAGTAGAATAAAAGTAACAGACGACGAGGATTGATGATTGGGGTTTATAGATAGAATAAGATTCTGATGAAAGTTTGAATAATCCTCAAGGGTTGTTTTCAGCTGGTTGATCTTTTGTCTCTGCAGTTGCCGGTCAGGAAGACCTACCTTTGTTGCAAAGTTCACACTTGACAGTGCAATCTCCTTTGTGATGCAGGTGCATTTTGTACAAAAAGTAAGGTTTCCGTGGTATCTTTTGTGAGGATAAGTCCCTAATAGGTTCTTGTCTTCTATTCTGCAGGTGGTGGTAATCATCATAAGATTGTGATTGTTGTGGTTATTTGGTATTGTCATTTTTTTGCGATTGTAGAAGTGGTTTATTATTTTTTTGGTAATTTAGGGTAGTATGTTGTTGTTTGTCGATGGTGTTTCTCTATCTTCTAATTTTTCATTTAAGATTATTGGTTTCTTGCATAGAATCGCGTTTTATTATCTGATCCATTAACCTCTAGGATATGTTGATGGCTTCCTCCAAAGTTTGAGGTTTCGAGGCAGTAACGTTTCCTTCAATGCTTCGAGGTAGACCTCCGATAAAAGCTTCAAGTTTTCTCATTGGATTGTCACCATATTTGGCCACAAGGTGTTAATTCTTGGAATCTTCTAACATAGGGTTTAAGAACAATTCCCTTACACTCAGATTGTAAAAGTTCCTCTTCTATTTTTCTGAATCTTAGTTCGGGGACAATACTTAATCCCGTCAGAAGCCTTTTTAACTCATCCAGGTGGTTCAGATTAGCTTGCACTATTCCAATAGGTTGGGCATATGCCATTCCACCAAGATAAGGCCTCGACAGTTAAAGTACCAGTAGCAATGTACTAATATTTTCCTTAGCACATCTGCTTTCAGAGAGAAACTGAATCGGTTCGTTACAAAACCAGCGAATAAGGCCTACTGCTCCTTCCGTACCATTAAAGCAGAAAGGTTGACAGCTGATAAACTCTTTGTAGTTTCCCTGTTTTCACTGCAGGAGTTCCAGTAAGATTACTAGCACTTGCCATGGCAGCAGTCTATGCTTCCAGGGCTGCAGTAAAATCAGCAGTCAGTTGCCGGATGGCATCCAAAGTTATGGCTGGTGTTTCGAAAGATGACATCCTATTTGAGGAGGGCATCCTATCAAATAAGATAATACGTAATAAGAATGAAATCATAAGTTTAAAATAAGAGAAGTGATGCTAAAATGCTTAAAGAATAATTCTTATTTTTGAACTTTATAAGCACTTAGAGGTTATGGTATATTCATAAAAGACGGAGATTAACGATGCAAATTTTTGATGTGTTTTGAATGATGAATGGTGATGATGAATGATTGATGAGATGAATAAAGTGGTATTTAAGAAACAACAAGGTAGATAACGGGATTGCCTTTATAAATAACTTGCCCTTTTTATTGTACATAGTCAAGATTTGACAAGCATCTTTATTTATACCACACATCCCGTGGCTTAGGATAAATCTATAACTAGTTTAAGAGTTTGATGATTTTGAGCTGGGATGATGACATCCTAAAGAATTTCCAGATTTGTTTGGTGACGAGCTTAATTTTCCAATGATTCAGTTCAAGAAATCGGAAATTCCCTGTAGTGAGCCCAAGGCAATCTTACCTTTTGCCTTCAACTCTTTCTTTTTAAAGTTTGATAACGAGTACGGATTTACTTGAGTCGGTCCATGAGTTCGTCCACAATTCCTTCGTAATGATAATCTATCAATACGACATTCCACCATTTTCTCGATGTGGTGAAGATAGAGTTCATCTAATAATTCAAAAAAATCTTTAATTTGTCCCACATGATGTTTCAAGATACATCATAATTGGACAATTTCCCTATTTCAAATATCTGAGGTGGGGTAGGAGTATAAACTGAGGAAGATAGTGATACCAAATCACAGGTTTGATTCCAGGATGAATTAGATAACATAGTTGAGGAAGAAGATGAGGAACAGATTTGCTTCTTAGGTGGTAATAGTTCTTCAGGAACAAAGAAATATCGAGGATCAAATAGTAGTGATGGTGGTAATATCAGAGATGGAGTCAAAATAGCTGGTGAAGTAATAGGATCTGGTGATGAAATAGGTGATCCTTAGCATAAATTTCTTGTACGTCCATCAAATTATATTATTGTAGAAAGATGAGAATAACAGGTGGGATCAAATTATCTGTATAGTTTTCCAAAGAGTTAAAGAACTGCTTCCTGAAGAAGCTGGGAAAAATAATCTGGTAAACGAAGTATAGTTAAGAATAATCATAAGAGGAAAAAGCATCCTCAAATACGGGAAGTAGACGGTTGGAGAGAAGACATCGTTCTGTTAACAACCCCCATTCGTAAATAACAAAAGTTATTATGTAAAAGTATAATAATATATATATCTTTACTTTACTTGTTCCGGAATGTAGTGCAACAAGGAACTTTTATGGCTAGAAAAGAAATGTGGTTATGGTTAAGGGTTTGACCTTGTTTCTTTATAACCATTGGCGCTGATACCATCTGTAATACACCCCCATTTTTACAATATAAGCACGGAAGATAATCTGGTATTACTTCATGGATACAACAATCATAATCATAGACAACAACTAAAAAGACGTTGTTGGAAAATTAGTATCATTCATTATATTCAGAGTTTTTACAAAATGCAGGTCCTAAAATCTAAAACATTATGTTTGAATGATAATAGTTCAGCCACCTTCGAGTCCACGCCACTCCGTACCGCAACTTGCTCAATTACTTGAGATAAACATGCTAAAAAGGGTCAACACAAAGGTTGAGTGAAATTCATAGGTTTGAAATGTAATAGTTAAATACAAGTTATCATAATTAGAAATGTTGGTATTGCAGGAATAATTGTTATGAAGAACATTATTGTCATAGTGAATAGTATTATCACCCTAAACTTATAAATCACATAAAGAGATAAAGAGATATTAGGAGATACTACCCAAAGAGATATTAGGAGATACTACCCAAAGAGATATATAAGAGATATTGGGAGATATTACCCAAATAAATATTAGGAGATACTACCCAAAGAGATATTGGGAGATACTACCCAAAGAGATATATAAGAGATATTAGGAGATATTACCCAAATAAATATTGAGAGATACTACCCAAAGAGATGTAAAATAAGTAAAGGCGAGGTTATGAACTTCACATGATATGTAGATGTAATAAATATTCTGAAATGAAAGCTGACGACCTTATCACAATCTTAACCGGGGAAGGTTGATATAGTAAAATGATAGTAAACAACCACGTCACTTAACCTTAGTAAATATGTTGAGTCTTAGGAAGATTGTACTTTAGAACTTTAGTTTTAAGAGTTATGTGTTTGATTGAAGAGTTTGGAATTATTGTATCACCGTTCAGGCCATCATAATTCAGAAGTCATTTAGTAAACGTTTGAGGAGCTAGGGCACTTTAAATTGTAAACCCAACAACTCACGAAAAGGAACGTAATACCAAGATGAAACCTCTTAATATAAAGCTCCCTAGTATTGTGGTACAATATAGCTTCCGGATGATCGGTTTTAAGCGTTGTTATTTAATAACCTGGAAATGATAAGCACGTCCAAGCGTTTTCTTAAAGTTATGTCTGGTAATGTTTTGAATGTGTTTTTATACTTTTTCAAAATGTTACATTTTAGACCTTAGGGTTTGGAAATTTGCAAGTAGACCCCTAGGGTTTGCATTTTTACGACTTTGAAAGATATACCAAATAAAACTTGGACTTTGAAAAGTGACATAATAGACCCTTTATTATAGATATTACTCTGTAAAATGACACTTTTAGTCACTTTTAGTTTATAAGTTACTGAAATTTACGATAAATATACCCCTTGCATGGATTATAATTACAAAACGATGTCCCAAATTGCCCATTCAAGCTTATTTTAACATTTCAATACACAATTTAAAAGTTTATAATAAACTAAAATATGAAGATTTAACGTAACGCAAGTTTAAAATAACGATTCGTTAGGCTAGGAAGCAAAACGGGTCAAATTAGGGTTTCAAAATGTAAACGCGCGGGTTTTAAGTTCAAATTCCTTCATTAATCAATAAAGTGGTTATTTTAACATTAGTTAAGCATGATAGGATAGATTATAACAATATTTAATCATTATAACATTTAGTTTTAAGAAAAACGCGAAATTAGGGTTTCGGGTGTACGGTTTTGGATCAAAATGGAAAATGAGCATAAATTGAGTTATGAAACTTTAACAAGAGTATATTTAGAATCATATGAACATTATAAGAGTGTAGGAACAGAATTAGAATCCTTAGAACCTGGGTTTGAGCTTCAAGGAGCAAAAATGGTGGAAATGGGTCATTTCGGGTAATATTTCCACTCGTACGCCTTGTATCTTGTTCCCGGGGCTTCAAATCTTCAGGGCTTCACTTCTTAAACTTATTTAATGATCCTAGGATCATAAGGGAGCAAAGGATTGCTGCCTATAAGGGTTATAGAGGAGGAGGTGTGGTGCAAATTGAAATGAATACATATGACCTCTATTTATACTAGTTTGGAGGCAAGAGGAGTAAGCAAGCTTCAAGGTCTGATCAAGAACATGTGTGAGGTCTAGTAGGGGAAGTGTTGAAGCTATACAACCAGATGTGGAGGTCTAGGATGTAGAGCAATGGTGTTGGAGCCACGGCTATTTTGAGCTAAAAGGGGTTCATGTAGCTTCAATTTTGGCTATGGGATTATTTAAGCAGGTACATAAGCTGCTTGAGGATGCATGTGGGTGATTCATTGAGGTGCTTGCACATGGGAAGAGTTTTAAATGGGTAAAAATGAGTCATGAACCTTCCGTTTAGGGTTTCTTTGGATTTCTTAGCTTATATTTCAAATATTCTTGATTGGGAATGATGGAATACTGATCATAGGACTTGATTTTGGCTTATATTTCGCATAACAATGCTCAATACGTGTCTAAAATATGATCTTAAGGTTTGTAATAAAAAGTATTAATAAAAGTTAGCAAGTGGTTTGGGTTAAAACGGGTTAAAAATGAGTAAATAAGGTCGCGGGTTCACATAGGGCTCGTTTAGGGTTTCTTTGGCTTTCTTGGCTTATATTTCAAATATTGTTGATTGGGAAATGATGGAATACAGATCCTAGGGCTATATAAAGTATTATCAATGAAGTTGGTCGTTTTTTTAAGTTAAAATAGATTGAAATTGAAAGAATAAGCCGTGGCTTGGAATTAGGGTTCATATAAGGCTTTTAGGGTTTTCTAGCTTTGTAATTCTCGTACATTGTTGAAGAAAGGATGGTTAATGATAGATAAAGGTTTGTAAACTCATTTTATGGGTTTACAATGACTCTTGGTTGCTTACTTGAGAATGAGATGGTCTGAAAATGAGTAAATGGGTCAAAACTATAATTAGGGTACAATTAGGGTTTTCTGGATTCATTTCTTGGATAATTGAGGTAGAATGATGAAATGATAATGGAATATGATTGAGGATGTTGTAATTTATGTTATTATAACTTATTTAAGTATTGGTTTAGGTTTACAATGGATAAAAATCAAGAAACGGGTCATGGTTCAGAAACTAGCTCGGTTTTAGGGTTTAGGATTTTGAATTAGGGTTTTAAGAGTAAAAATGTGTAATGATATATTAATAGAATAAATTAGGGTTTTTACGACATTGTATATTGAGGGTTATCTTGTAAAACAAGTGATGTGAAGACATCAGAATGAAAGAGGTAAAAACGGCTATTTTTAAGATCATGCTTAATGACTTGTACAATTGAGCTTTTAGAGATTTTATTCACAGTTGAAGGGATTTTATATTTAAATGAGATCTTATATTGCTTGTACATATGCTTTAGTAGCTTGGCATTCACTTTAGGGTTAACCCTTCTATGAGATTAGGGTTTAGGGCATCTGATAATGGTTTAAAGCCCGTTTTGATATAACATTGCGAATGGTACCTTATAGGAATAATGTACCTTGTAATAATGATATTATGATATTGATTTGACATGTTATGATGTTTGCTTGTCATATATAAAGACAGGATTGCCATAGATAGGTTGTGTGAGCTCGTCTACTTTAGTTATGCAAGTTACATGACATACTAAGATATATGACAATAACAATTAATTAATAAAGCGAAAAATTTCCCCGTACAATTGTGATCATAGTAAAAATAGGTTGATGAAAATTCTTGGGTTGTTATATATATGTATATGTATATATATCTATATATATGTATATATATATACATATATATATATATATATAATATATATATATATATTACTCCATAATTACTGCAATTCTTAAATATAAACGATTAAGTAACAATTCTTTGCAATAATTATACAAAATGGGCTAATAACATGGGATAAATGATGCTATAAAATAGATGTTATTTGATGTCATCAAATATCCCCCCACTTGAATCATACTTGTCCTCAAGTAGCCTTTAGAAGTTTATAACAATATATCCCTAAGGATATTTTCCGTTAAAACACTTATTTGATCTATTACAAGTACACAACCAAACACATCACGAAATTGGAAGATGAAAACACTCAAATCACTCAACTAATCTATGTGGTAACATGTAACTAATTCGCTCAATTGCTCGGTCGTGACGAGTATTCTATCATAAGCTTGGCAAGGATACACATCTCCACCACTAAAGCAAAGGAGTAACAAGTTTATAAAGGTAAATATGGGGTTTTTTGTATGGAAAGGCTTACGGTTGATCATTCTACAATCTTTCACCAGAAGTACCACTCCAACAAGGCAGCTGAAGCACACATACATGGCCGTAACGACGGAATAGACATGTGTGTTCGATCACATCCTCATTCAAATTTAACCAACGGTTAGGATGAAGAATGATATAGGGTAGCAACCTTCTAACTTTCATTAATAGTAATAAACCAACAAGGCAGCTGAGACATGCATAGATGGCCATAACGACGGAATAGAAATGCACGCTCGATCACATCCTCATTCGTGTAAAACCCATGGTTAATCGTTAGGTGAATGGGAAATAAATTGTTGTTAAATAAAAATCAAAAAACAAATAGATTAAGCCTAAAGTACAAGTTGCTAGACATTTTTTCCCGACCGTTAACATGATAAAGACACGACTATTTATAACGTCTTGATCATTGATAAAAAAAACAACAACCTAAGTTGGCATTCCCGTAACGGTCAACTTTCCAATCATCCCAAAATTTTACATACTCTACAAGGCAAGTGGCGATATCTTCCATATTATACAATACTCTACATCATTGATTTTTGTTGCGTATCAACGAATAATCGATCCTTCGTGTAATTCCTTCGTTAGTTCTTTGTTCTTCGGATTCACCATTAATTGTGACGGCAGTAAAATCACATAAGTTTTGACAACTAATAACATTCCCATTTGCAATGTGCAAATTTCTAACCGCACCAAAGATAGAAAATGACATAAGGCTCGAGAAATACAAACTTTACACTTTAATCAACTAGCAACTGTAAATTAAACTTAATCTAACAGGGTAGGTTAAGGTGTAAGGGTGTAACGAAATAAATAGTTAGTGTAATTCCTAAAGTATTGGCCCTACGGGTTTTTCTAATGGATTTTCACTCTAAAGATGAGAGTGGAAAAGGGTTTAAACCGGAGGTTAACTAACCGGTGTAGTTAGTTAATAAGCAACATGTAAAGGCGATTTAGGTGTAATCTAAAAAATTATCAATTTACACAAGTTACTCCAATTAAATCTATAATACTCATTATTGTGGTCTCGAGTGATATACCAAGCCAAGTTCTAAAGTCTACAACATCACCGGCACACTCATATTTTGTGGAATTTGGGTAAACATTTAGAAACGGAAAGGCTAAATCCTCACAATATCTAACAAGGGTTTATTGTGTGCGGGTTATGTATTAAGTAATTTCACAAAAGTATGCTTGGAAAAATTTTAAATTTGAGCATAATTTAAGCATTTTAGTGTGAAAAATAGGAGAAGTAAACATTCTAATTCCATCCCCCACTTGAATTATACAACGTACTCGTTGTATATATAAAACATTAAATACGGGAATTTAAAAAGAATTAGAATGAGAAACTCTCCTGATATTTGCTCGGTAGATTCTCCAAGTTGCGTTTATGAGCAAGATTGTGCGCTGGAAAAGCATCTGAATCCTAGTACGAACATCACACACATAGAATTCCAGAAAATCTTCATTCCACCAATTTGGTCGATATTTCTTTCACGAGGTCCAGTATAGAATATAAGAAAAACATGTGCATTCCTATCTTGGTACCTACGGTTAATTTAAACTAAACTAAACAAAATACGGGCCAGTTTTGATGGATACGGCGTATCAGGTTAGTGAATACGCCGTATTCCAGAACTGACAATAATGTTTTTAAAGTGCAAATAAAAATAAAGACTGATAATATCCAGACAATCAATATGCAGTATGGTATGGAGCGGATACACCGTATTGATGTCTGGGAAGATAGACTCGATAAAATTAAATAACAATCCAGGTTGTCTGATTGGTGAAATTCACACCGTAAATATATATAATATATAATAAAATATAAAATATATAAATAAGTGTAAAAATCAACAATCAGTAAAACCGAGAAGTAGTATAGAGCTTTCCCGGGTCGTTTATCCCCAACGAGGCTGGA